>JAZHYW010055651.1:0-12674 GCA_037355805.1 Ixodes ricinus | reverse complement strand
TATATATATATATATATATATATTTTATTGATCTGACTTCCTTTTAGAATACCAATGTCTTTTTTCTTCAATGGAACTGTAGAGGCCTCCTTCATAACTATGACGATGTGAGCCAGCTACTAGATGATCACGGCCCCATTGCATTTTGCTTGCAGGAAACACATCTAAAAGCGAGCCACACTAATATATTAAAGTACTTCCAGGTGTTTCTGCAAGGACCGGATACAAGCAGTTCATCCATCTGGAGGCGTTGCAGTCGTAGTGCAACGCTCAATTCCATGTAGCGAAGTGACTCTGCAGACTTCGCTGGAGGCTGTGGCAGCCCGCATTTTGTTAGACCGTATAATTACAGTTTGTTCTCTATACATACCCCCCAGTTATCAGCTAAAGATTGAAGAGCTTGAAGACCTTGTTAGTCAGCTCCCACCACCTTTTTTACTTTTGGGAGACTTTAATGCACACAATCCTCTGTGGGGGAGTGGCAGACGAGATCCCAGAGGGGCTCTCATTGAGCGCTTTCTTCTTTCCTCGGGATTGTGCCTACTTAACACAAATGAAGCTACTTATTTTAGTTCTACCACTCATACTTTTACTTCTATAGACTTATCCATTTGTCACCCTTTAATACTACCATTGCTTTCATGGAAGGTTATCCCAAATCCATATGGAAGTGATCACTTTCCACTAATTTTAGAGTTGAACCATTCTCAAGTCACTCTTTCATCGCGTTCACCTCGGTGGAAGTTCGAAAAAGCTGACTGGGCACGTTTTAAGCAATCATCTCTTTTAGCTGTTTCATCTCTTCATCAACTCTCTATCGACGAAGCAACAGACCATCTCACAAAGCACATCCTGGAAGCTGCAATGATTGCAATACCGATGACATCCACCCATCTTCCTAAAAGGCCAAAGCCGTGGTGGAATGAAGACTGCCGAGAGGCTAAAAAGAAGCAAAACAAAGCGTGGGGAATTTTTAGGCGATATCCTACACCGAGCAACCTTATTAATTTCAAAAGAATGAGGGCACAGGCAAGGTACATCCGAAGGCGCGCTAAGCGGCAAAACTTTAGAGGATATGCTTCCTCTATTAATAGCAGTGCATCCCTGAAAGAAATTTGGGACCGAGTGCATAAAATCGATGGTTCTTACCGGGCATTTTCTATCCCACTTTTAAGTCGGAATGGAATATGCCCTGCGAGTCTGAAAGAGCAAGCAGACATCCTAGGAGAACACTTTGAATTTGTATCGAGTTCCGAGCATTATACTCAAAATTTCCAGCGATACAAATTGCAGGCTGAAAAAAAGACCGTGACCACATTCGGGGCGATGAGAGAACCATATAATGCTCCATTCACACTACACGAACTTCAGTCTGCTCTTCTTTCATCCAAGCAGTCTGCACCTGGACCAGATGGGATTCATTATAAAATGCTTGAGCATCTTCATCCGTCCACCCTGGAACTTATTTTGTACCTTTTCAATAGAGTTTGGCTTGAGGGTCACTTTCCATCCTCTTGGAAGGTTGCTATCATCGTACCAGTGCTTAAGCCAGGCAAGGATCCCTCATGTTCATCTAGCTTTAGACCCATAGCTTTAACTAGCTGTATTTCAAAGACTATGGAGCGAATGATTAATAAGAGACTTATGTTTTACTTGGAGAGAAACAACCTACTTGATAAGTACCAGTGTGGTTTCCGTTCGGCTCGGTCCACAGTCGATCATCTTGTTCGTTTTGAGACCACTGTGCGAGAGGCATTTGTGAACAGGCAACAATGCCTTTCTGTTTTCTTCGATTTAGAGAAGGCTTATGACACGGTTTGGCGTTTTGGCATACTGCAAGACTTGTTCAGTTTCGGTGTTCAAGGTCGCATGTTAGCTGCCATCCAAAGCTACTTGGAGCACCGTACTTTTCGTGTGAAGCTGGGGACAACACTTTCAAGAGAGTTCATACAGGAAAATGGAGTCCCCCAGGGAGGCGTGCTCAGTGTCACTCTTTTCATTGTTAAGTTAAACTCAATTACTCGTGTAATACCGCCTTCAGTACAATATTCTATGTATGTTGACGACTTGCAGATCTCCGTCTCGTCCTGTAACTTGTCGATTTGTGAACGCCGGGTTCAACTTACGGTCAATAACTTGACCAAATGGGCTGATACGAATGGTTTCAGATTTTCGCCCGAAAAAACGGCCTGTGTTCGCTTTTCTCGTCGGCGTGGAATCTGCCATGATCCATCCTTGAGTATGTATGGTACTCCAATTCCCATAAAAAGTGAACATAAGTTTCTGGGTCTCATATTTGATTCAAAACTCACTTTCATTCCACATATCAAGAGTCTTAAACTGAAATGTCTGAAATCCCTCAACATTCTTAAGGTTTTATCGCATGTGGCATGGGGCTCGGACCGACTGTGTCTATTACGCATATATCGCTCTGTCGTTCGTTCCCAGCTTGACTATGGTTGCATAGTGTATGGTTCAGCCCGGACATCGGCTTTGAAGATGTTGGACCCCATTCACCATCAGGGGTTGCGTTTAGCTACTGGTGCGTTCCGCACTTCCCCAGTACCTAGTCTGTACGTAGAAGCTAACGAACCATCCTTGGAGTATAGAAGGTTCGCACTGGGTTTCATGTACTCCATTAGGGTACGCTCGGTTCCCGAGCACCCTGCTCGAGATAACATAGAAAACATTCGGTTCCAGAGAACCTTTCAAAACAAACCCACCATAGTTCCTCCTTTTTCAATTAGGAATTGTAGTTCCGCAGAGTCTGTTGGGATGGATGCAAAGGCCCCAGTAGTCCAATACCCTCCACATATTGCCCCATGGGACTACAACAACATTCACTGCGACTTCACACTTACGAAACATAGTAAAAAAGATGTTCCAAAGGAAGTCATGAAGCAGGAATTTCTGGAACTTCAGTGTAAATATCAAGAGTATGCAAGTTTCTATACGGACGGGACAAAAGACGACTCCACTGTGGGATGCGCTATGATCGGACCACACGTTAAGCGAGTAAGGAGGATAGACTCAAACGCCACCATACTCACGGCAGAGCTCTATGGCCTGCTATTGGCGGTCGACTACATAACCAAGAAAAGGTATCCTCGCTCAGTAGTATTCACTGACTCTTTGAGTTCCTTAAAAGCAGTCCTATCGCTGGAACGGGCCACAAACCCGCTTGTTTCTGAATTGCAGAGTAAGATTATTTTAGCCGCAAACAGCAACATTCGCATAACTTTATGCTGGGTGCCTAGCCATGTTGGCATCCCGGGAAATGAAGCGGCTGACTCTGCAGCAAGTTCTGCTAACGAGAAACAAGTAGACTTGCATAAAATACCGTATAAAGACTATCATACGTCTTTAAAACGGTGCATTCGATTAAAGTGGCAACTTCAGTGGAATACTGAAATGCACAACAAATTACATGCAGTAAAACCATACATAAGTGAATGGGAGAGTGCCCGGCATCGGGAGCGTTTCTATGAAGTGGTCCTGTGCCGGTTACGAATTGGCCATACGCGTCTCACTCATGGGCACCTTTTGAGTGGGGAGGATGCTCCACAGTGTGAACACTGTAACAGAACTTTAAGCGTTTTACACATCCTAATTGAATGTCACACATATGACCAATACCGTCAGAAACACTTCTCACAACTATATAGAGAACATGTCCCACTGCACCTAGCCCTGCTTCTAGGTGATAAACCACTTATTTCACATGATTGCTTATTCAAGTTTCTCACTGATATCGGCCTTATACACCGACTGTGATTTTATTTTCCACCCCAAACTCATGACCATACCTTTACACTTATACAAATGCATGTTCATAGTTTTATCACATCACCAGCTACTATAGCTCTTTCTTCTCTCTAACCCTCTACTGCAATAGTTCAGACTCTTGGCGCATTATAGCCTTAGATGCTGATGTGCCAAAAAACCCCAATCAATCAATCAATCACGAACGGTAAGCTCCTATCCTACAGTGGCCAATGTAACTGTCGGTCCCCGAGAGCGATTGCGCTCTGGTGAAAAGACTGAACAGTACGAAATAATGACGGAATCACGGAAAGTACTACGGTTCCTGGAGAAACTGCTCTCCAAGTGGCGCGCTGGGATGAGCGCTAGACGTTTTAGAGCTCGCTACGGGGTAGCTCCGCATATTTAACACCTGCCGCAAGTCGCGGCTTTGACTGCATTCAAGTTGATCGAAAAGCGATCTCTCTGCCCGTGAAGCATAACTTCCAGCTTAGTGAATATCCGCTCTACGCAGAGTAATTCAAGACGGCAATTGCAGCCGTGCGCGGAACAGCAGAAATAGAAAAACAAACACTACAATAGAAATACTGGCTAGGAAGTGCCGTGCGGGGAAACAAACCCAGGCTTGGAATCGCATTGGAGCGGCTCGATTTATTGGCTTTCAAATAATTACGGCATGATGGAGCGTTGTCTTTTTCATAAGAGATTCAACCCCTGAGCCATTAAAAATACTCTCAGATGTATGACATTGCTGGAAAAAAATCAACATGCTCGGAATATTTTTTTTGCTTAGGGAGTCACCGAAAAATTCCGTACGTTCAAATCGACCAGTATAAAACACGGAAACGCAGAGCTTGGGAGTAGTGATCGGGTTAGTGTGCTGTTGTATTACTGTCTGTATGCTGTTGTAATGATGTTTGCATGAGTATGCGGTCTATGTATGTTCAGCTGATGCCTGTACGCGTAGAACGCGTAATTTCTCTACCAGTGTGAAATAGAGGGTCCCGAAATGCAATGGTGGCGTCAGAAAATAAAAAAATTTGTAGAACATGAATGCGGCGGTAACTACCGCCACCTAGCCTAGCTACTTGCGATCAATCTGCTTGACCCTGCCATCTGGTGGCAAGAGATTTAACCTCCTTTTACGCTACGCGGCTACGCCATAATTTCGTGTTACCGTGCTGAAACGAGCAAAGAGGCTGCTTCAGATTTGCTTTTTTAGAGAGCGGCTTTTGGTTTTCCGGGCGAATGGTTTACCACTCCTTCGTGAGGTGCGGTCGACGCAACGGTTGACGAAGGAATTGTGGCTCGAGGAATAGCAAAGGTAAGACAATGTGCGCGAACTGGGTGCCGGTTGTCTCCGTTTAACATCGCAGTGCTGACGATGAGACGACTGAGTGACTGCATGCTTTCGAAACGTAAGTTTCTTTACCTGCAGGAGGAAGCCCGCTTTGGAAATAAATACAATTCGCGGAAAGCTCGTGTTACGTTTTTATTTGCTGCTCCTCTCGCTCCGTACAATAGACTTCGTGTTCTCGTTAAGCCTTATTGAGCTCGATTTGCTCGATTCGTGGCCGCCATATTGAGATGCAGGCGACGGAGGAACTTTTGCTTCCCTGCTTTAGGGACGAAAGTTCCTCCATTTCTGAAGGAACATATGTGTCAAGAGCGTTCCTCCCTTTAGGGAGGACTATACTGACCCTTTTTCTAAGAGTGTATGCAAGCCCCTTGTTTTTGCAAGTATATATTTCCATTCGAAGTGAGGAACGTGAATTGCGGGTCAACGACACTAACTCGAAAAATCTGTCTTGGGAGATGCCCGAAGCGTTCTGGACAGCGATGGACCTAAAAATAGTCACTGCTTTCCTCAATGCAGTATAAAAGACGGTCCTGGAGTTGCGCGTAGTAGAGATCTTTTATGTCGATTGAGAAGACGTTTAAGTTTCTGTCGTTACGCTCAGATAGGAACCTTTATAACTTCGTTGTAACTCCTAATTAAGAACGGATAATCAAACGTAAGAAGATTTAGTTTTTCTTGAAGAAATAAGGCGACCGACTTTTTCCGGAGTCCTCTTTTCGGAGATGATAACTCTGAGCAGGCATTCGGTTTTGCGAGTCTTGGCATTGAAAAATAATTCCAGACTTAAATGTTTGCTGCGGTCTATAAAAGAGGAAAGCTTTTTTTAACTCCATCGACAAACACAGTTTTTTTTAGCTTCGCTCTTGATCTTAGTTAGGAGCTATTGTTGTGGCATTAAAAAAGAGACTCAATGGCTGAGAGGGCTTTTTCTCAAACAAGTCCTTTGTGTTCCACGAAAACACTAGAAAATTGGCTAGGTTAAAAGTTACCAAACCGGTCAGTTTTCAGGTTCGGTTCGGGTTTTGGTTCAGTAGCTTTGCATTTTGTTCCGGTTTGGTACTGGTTTAGAAATGCTTTTGACATAACGGTTTGGTTACCGGTTCCACCAGGCGCGAACCAGTTTGAACCGGCTCATAAAAATAATCCACAGCTCTCAGTTATAACAAGGAAAGGTAGGTTCGACACGAAGTCATCGGCATTTAAAAAAAAACCAGAATCACTGCTGTGGAAAAGGGGACAAAAAAACCAATATATGCTTGATTTCGCTTTCTGATCTTGAATTCGTAACGCAAACGCCGTTCCATAAAAATTACGTGGTTAAGCCGGTGCTTGGAAACTACCAAAGTACAGTACTCACATGTGACGTCAATCGACCAGCACGCACAGTGACAACGTGACGATAGTACGCGCCGTATTCGCAAACTACCCACGTAAAAACAAATTGGTCGCAAGTTGTTTAGACAGCAGCTTGGTAGTCTGCCAGAGTATGGCGGCATTGTAACCCACCGTAGACGATAAATTTAGCCAGTGCAGTACGACTGCTACCCTACTGAAAAAAATTATATGAATTTATTTCTGATATGTTTATTGGACACCTTTTTCATATCAGAACTTATTATTTCATATCAGTTTCATATGCCGCATATCAGTTACACTAGGCTAGGTGGCGCTAGGTACCGCCCAATTCATGTGCTACAAAAATATTTTTATTTACTCACGCCACCATGTAGATACATTACGCATACCACTAGCATCAGCTGAACATATACATTGAGCGCATACACATACACGGCACAACAAACATGAATACAACAGCACACCCAATAACTACTTCTGAGCTCTGCGTTTCCGCCTTTTATACAGGTCGTTTTGTAAGTACGGAGTTTTTCGGTGACCACCTAAGCAATAAATAATATTCTCAGCATGTTGAATTTTTTTCAGTAATGTCATACCTCTGAGAGTATTTTGAACGGCTCAGGGGATGAATCTCTTAATAAAAAGTAAACGCTCATGCCGTAATTATTTGAAAGCCAGTAAATCAAGCCGCTCCACTGCGGTTCCAAGCCACGTGTTTGCTTTCCCGCGCGGCACGTCGTATACTGAAAAAATTATATGAATTTATTTCTGATATGTTTATTGGACACATTCATATCAGTTGGCATATGTTGCATATCAGTTCTTATATGTCGCATATCAGTTTTTGGGTATTTCATATCAGTTTCATATATCGCATATCAGTTTTTGGATATTTCATATCAGTTTCATATGTCGCATATCAGTTTTTGGATATTTCATATCAGTTCTTATATAGATTCATATAATTTTTTCAATAGGGCGGCAGCCGTAAACTTTTTTGTTATTATTTTGATGTTTATGTTTGTTTTATCCTTCCTTTAGGAATATTGCCGAGCAGCAAGGAAAGGAAATGCACAGACACACACGCACAGAAAGAATAGCTCTTTAGTGTTTCGGCATAGTCAATATATATTCCATTTCACTACGATGGACGCTACGACCTACACGAGCCAATTCATATTTCATAGCTTGTCCCGTGACTTCGCGCTCCCCGCGTCGTTCCGCCTAACCGGAAGGACACATGGCACCCTCTGAGCTATGAACTGCGCTCGCGACTCGTAGCGTATTTCGCGGTCCATGGCAAGGTTAAAAAGTATAAGAGCAAATACCATTTAGCTTCGCAAATACTGGCAACTCCTCCGAAACCCATGGGCGCGGCGGCGTACGTGACGGTGGCGCCTCCAGCGTACTTGGAGTCTACGGAAGCAGACGACGCAATGGAAATATATAGCGCGTGACGTCCTGAAGCTTTGTGAGCCCTGTTTCGTCACCCCAACAGCTGAAACAATTCATTACAGTCAGTCCGCTTGCAAAGCTTAATCCACTGATCGCAACTGTAACGACAATCAAATAACAACGCACGCACACACAAAGACGGAGCAGTTTATTTAGTGGTCTCACACACCGCTCAGGGGATCCTCGCGTTTGAAGCGCATTTGGGACGCGGTAAAAAGGCGTTTAGCTCATCAAACTACGTCGTAAGAGATTAGTGCTGATCCTGCACAAACGGCATTGTCACAAATTCCTACCTAAATAAGAGATAATTAAAACGTCAGGCACACAACATGTTTTGATTACCAGAGCAAGCTCAACCAGCTGCTGCAGCATAACAAAACAAAAAGTAACTATAAAAATGAACGTGCAAACACTTTCCGAACTTTGTTTGCATGAGATGGGGTTCCCATCCCTATTGAAAAATCCGGCAAAAACTTCCAGTGACATTCGGTGGAAACGGGTTAATTTCCACTCATTTTCACCAGAAACCAGCGTAGTTTACCAGTTTTTTGGTGGAAATATTACCGGCCGCCACTTTCAGTTACCAGATTCCGGTGTACGTTTTACCGGAGCCACTCTCGGTTAAAATCCGGCAAAAACTTCCCGTGACATTCAGTGGAAACGGGTTAATTTCCACTCATTTTCACCAGAAACCAGCGTCGTTTACCAGTCTGTGGTGGAAATATTACCGGAAGATACTTTCGCTGAAAGTTTTGCCAGAACCATTTTCGATTACCCGTCGCTGGAATCCTACCGGAAGCCACTCTCGTTTGCCAGACACCGAACTTCACTGGTAGCCGACGAAAGGGGAACGGCTAAAGGCAAGGAAGCCAAGACGAGCAGGGGGACTAGCTGAGTTTGTAATGGTGGCCGCCAATGCAGTGGCATTCTCGTGAGTGCGTGTTTTAGCTCGAGACGACGTTGCAATCCTGCAAGAAGTGCGTGCAGCGAACTGTTTTGACGATCCAAAAGGTGAGCAGCGATCACCGGCAACTTGCTATTTGCGACAGGCAAAAGTCGGGGCAGAGCAGGTACGAGACCACTCGGGCGGCATTCTCGTGAGTGCGAGTTTTAGCTCGGGACGACGTTGCAACCCTCAAGAAGTGCGTGCAGCGAACTGTTTTGACGATCCAAAAAGGTGGGCACTTTCACCCGTTTTCATTCGAAACCAGTTTACCTGCAGTCTGTGCGAGATTATTTGCCGGCAAACAGATTTTGCTGTAATTTCATCGGCATCGGGTTTCCAGATTTCGCTGGAATGTCACCGCCAGCCACTTTCGATTCCCAGACGACCCGGTTTTAATCTTACCCGAAACGGGTGACTCGCTTCCCTGTTTACCGAACTTCACTCAAAGCCGACGCGAGGGGAGGGGGAAGCCGAGGCGAGCCGGGGACTGGGCGTCCTTGGTGCCTCGCACCAAGGACGAGTCCCCACGCACCCTCTCTCCCTCGCATTGGGTCGTGGGGAAAATGCGAGAAAGTCGTTTTGCTGACTTTTTTTATTTTTTTTAAGAAAACCGGCTTCTTTGTCCGTCAACGAGCAACGGCCGGCCAGGAACGAACGCTCAGTCTCGGATTCTCGTTCCATGTGTGCGACCTGTATCTTCCAGAGCAGCTGGGTGTGCAGATGAAAAGAAAATATCTTTCAGTGACCTGTTTCTTACGCCTCTTTGTCCGTCCGGCTTCAGAAGCATCCAGCGAGCGAAAAAGACTGTGCCCAAGATTTCTCAACGTCGGCGGATGTTCGTTTCGCGCGTTCGTGGTTTTCGCTAAGCGTGCTACTGACGCCGGGTGCACCCGCGGCGGCGGCATCAGGGACGACATCGTGAGTGTGCCCGGGATTTCTCAACGGCGGCGGATGTTCGTTCCGCGCGGTCGTGGTTTTCGCTAAGCGTGCTACTGACGCCTGGTGCACCCGCGGCGGCGGCATCAGGGACGACATCGTGAGTGTGCCCGGGATTTCTCAACGGCGGCGGATGTTCGTTCCGCGCGGTCGTGGTTTTCGCTAAGCGTGCTACTGACGCCGGGTGCACCCGCGGCGGCGGCATCAGGGACGACATCGTGAGTGTGCCCGGGATTTCTCAACGGCGGCGGATGTTCGTTTCGCGCGGTCGTGGTTTTCGCTAAGCGTGCTACTGACGCCGGGTGCACCCGCGGCGGCGGCATCAGGGACGACATCGTGATGTGTGCCCGGGATTTCTCAACGGCGGCGGATGTTCGTTCCGCGCGGTCGTGGTTTTCGCTAAGCGTGCTACTGACGCCTGGTGCACCCGCGGCGGCGGCATCAGGGACGACATCGTGTGTGTGCCCGGGATTTCTCAACGGCGGCGGATGTTCGTTCCGCGCGGTCGTGGTTTTCGCTAAGCGTGCTACTGACGCCTGGTGCACCCGCGGCGGCGGCATCAGGGACGACATCGTGAGTGTGCCCGGGATTTCTCAACGGCGGCGGATGTTCGTTCCGCGCGGTCGTGGTTTTCGCTAAGCGTGCTACTGACGCCGGGTGCACCCGCGGCGGCGGCATCAGGGACGACATCGTGAGTGTGCCCGGGATTTCTCAACGGCGGCGGATGTTCGTTTCGCGCGGTCGTGGTTTTCGCTAAGCGTGCTACTGACGCCGGGTGCACCCGCGGCGGCGGCATCAGGGACGACATCGTGAGTGTGCCCGGGATTTCTCAACGGCGGCGGATGTTCGTTTCGCGCGGTCGTGGTTTTCGCTAAGCGTGCTACTGACGCCTGGTGCACCCGCGGCGGCGGCATCAGGGACGACATCGTGATGTGTGCCCGGGATTTCTCAACGGCGGCGGATGTTCGTTCCGCGCGGTCGTGGTTTTCGCTAAGCGTGCTACTGACGCCGGGTGCACCCGCGGCGGCGGCATCAGGGACGACATCGTGAGTGTGCCCGGGATTTCTCAACGGCGGCGGATGTTCGTTTCGCGCGGTCGTGGTTTTCGCTAAGCGTGCTACTGACGCCGGGTGCACCCGCGGCGGCGGCATCAGGGACGACATCGTGAGTGTGCCCGGGATTTCTCAACGGCGGCGGATGTTCGTTTCGCGCGGTCGTGGTTTTCGCTAAGCGTGCTACTGACGCCGGGTGCACCCGCGGCGGCGGCATCAGGGACGACATCGTGAGTGTGCCCGGGATTTCTCAACGGCGGCGGATGTTCGTTTCGCGCGTTCGTGGTTTTCGCTAAGCGTGCTACTGACGCCGGGTGCACCCGCGGCGGCGGCATCAGGGACGACATCGTGAGTGTGCCCGGGATTTCTCAACGGCGGCGGATGTTCGTTCCGCGCGGTCGTGGTTTTCGCTAAGCGTGCTACTGACGCCGGGTGCACCCGCGGCGGCGGCATCAGGGACGACATCGTGATTGTGCCCGGGATTTCTCAACGGCGGCGGATGTTCGTTCCGCGCGGTCGTGGTTTTCGCTAAGCGTGCTACTGACGCCTGGTGCACCCGCGGCGGCGGCATCAGGGACGACATCGTGAGTGTGCCCGGGATTTCTCAACGGCGGCGGATGTTCGTTTCGCGCGTTCGTGGTTTTCGCTAAGCGTGCTACTGACACCTGCTGCACCCGCGGCGGCGACATCAGGGACGACATCGTGATCTGTGCCCGTGATTTCTCAACGGCGGCGGATGTTCGTTTCGCGCGTTCGTGGTTTTCGCTAAACGTGCTACTGAGATCATACGTGTGTGTGTCCGTGTGGTGCACCTGCGCGGTTTTATTACCGTACGTCTAGGAATTTACCCAGCGGCATTGTAAGTACCTTGAAAGATATCTTTTGCGACAAAGAACTCGGTTGTTCCTATTTGGTCTGATTGCTTTTGTCTACAGCTGTGCAAATTGTTTCACTGGTATCGACCCGGTTAAATAGATACATAGAACCTTCAGGTCTCTGTGGACTAACCACTTTTATTGTTACCGAATCGTCCAGCATCTGGTAAACATGCACCAACCACGGTTCACAGGCTTCCTCCTAAATGGCTTCCGTTGACTTCCGAAAAAAAGAAAGAAAAAACACTATGAATTCCGGCCAATCTTCAACAGTTTGCCAGAGTCTTTGCTGAACATATCATCCTTTCGTGCGGTAAAACGGAATGTAAGAGAATGGTGCCTCACGCTCGCGCAATAATGATTATATAATTACTTAGTGCGTATTCGTTGCCCACATTCCTACGTTATTGTTGTTTGTTTGTTTTGTTTCTCTAGTGTTCACTGTGTCACGGTATTTTATTGGCTGCCTGGTCTCACATACAAGCATCTTTGCTTTCGTGGGCCAGCACGCACACATGTATTTTTTCGAAGATAATAAAGATATTATTATATGGTGATCTTCTGGTAAATTGTGGCTTTACTGGAAGCGAAAAGAGTCCCATAATCCAGTAAAATAGATTTTTACTGGAAATAAACTTCCGGTAGAAATCCGGTGACATTCGGGTAAAAAGCCGGTAACATTCCTGTAAACCAACCGGTGACATTCCAGTAAAAAATCCGGCGACATTCCGGTAAACTACGGCTTTACTGGAAGTGAAAACAGTCCCATAATCCAGTAAAATAGACTTTTACTGGAAATGACATTCCGGTAAAAAATATTTTTCAATAGGGGTGTCAATATTCTTTCAATGAAAACTTCTTCTGCAGGAATGCACGCTCAGTAGACTCAATCTTCCAAGACACCAATGGAAGCGGACGTCAAGTAAACTGCT
>JAZHYW010055650.1:0-13659 GCA_037355805.1 Ixodes ricinus | reverse complement strand
CTACTTGCTTCGTTTGGTGTTCACATGCTTCTTGCCTAATAACGTTGTCTTCGACTATTATCAGACGCCCCTCGCTGTTGTATGGAGTGCTATGCGCCATGACTTTGCGTCATAGTGGAGAGTAACACTACCCTCGAAATCGGAGCAGTGTGTCAGACTGCGGGCTGTGCTATTGGCTCCCGAAGACGACAAAAGGACACCGGAGCAATGCTCTTTGAGCGTTTTACATTTCTTCCCGTCTTAGTCTCGCCTTCCGACTGCCGCAGCTACCGAATTCATCCCCATAATATGTCGAATTTTTCTTATCTACAAATTCATTTGACCATTTTAACGACAAACTGCGAGTCTCCGTGTTTTTATGTATTTTTATTTATGATTACTGCCGACTCATCTCAGTCTGCAGGCTTGAAATATGCCAGCTAAAAGAAATACCTAACAAGTTATTAGTTCGTACTTTTTAGGTAATTAAATCACTAATTGTCGCTTTATACTCCTGCCTCGAAGTCCGCCGCTTTCGATGACGTTATTTCTGGGGAATAACTTCTTCATTTCCACCAAGCGTTGGAGGCGGAACAAGTTAAGCTTCTCACTGCTGTTTTCATCCTTTCAGTGACCAAATAAACATTGCCACATTTCCCCGATCCAGAGACGCATACGTTTCTCGGATCAACACCCGCCTAACTTGAACCCTCCAAATGGTTCACCCTGTAAAGGATGCACCACCGCAGATATATGCTTAGTGAGGAAAAGCCAGCTTTACAAAAACTTTTTTTTTTAGCTGGTTTTAAGAACATTTTATTGAGAGTTTTATTATTACGTATATGAACAAAGGCAGGCACTCTTAGTTTGCGTTAGCAATGCGTGATCCACACGACGCATTCTTCGTTCAAACTAGGCTACGCAGCGAGCTTAACGTACGTATGCTCCCTATCGATTTTTGCGTTCGTACGCAGCGGTCCTCTGAGTTCCCGTCTCGTTGTTCTCGACATGCGCGGGACGGCGCGAGACTCGAGTTGGCTCGATGGAATAGCGGTCCATTTCTTGGAGCAGTTTGCAAGTGTACCTCTAGGTGACTATGCAACTGTTTGCGTATTCGTTTGCGTTTCGCTCTACTAAAAGCGTTAAAGGGGCAAGCTCGAAGATTTTCCCAAACAAGCGCTCTTTATTTTATTTTTTTCGGCGCGGTGCGCGTTTGGGAGGACACTGCGGCACAACTTTTTTGCCTTTTCTGTTTCGGTATGACTTATTTCTGGAGTTATTGCGCGGGAGGTTCCGCGGTGCACGAGACGGCGGCACTGCGATCGCGTCTAGTTTGGCACTGCATCACATTCTGTGTTAACGCTGCATTTGCCACGACAGTGCCAGAAAGACGGAAAGAGGTCGTGGTACGTATCCCTACCTATCTTCGTCTTTTAACGATGTTCTGTCATTCATCAAACGCGAATGCCATTCAAAACACCTCGCACAACTCATTGCGTTTTGCCGTAATCCTGACGACTTATTTCGAAGGTTTCTGTTTCAGACTGTTTTAGTTTGACGCAGAATTGTTGTTCGCTCTTCGTCCCGGTTTGCGGTCCATGCTGCAATCGCCAATGTGCTCGGGCACGGCGTCACAAAGACGACGTGCGGCGCAGCTCCAGACGCTCACAACACGACGCCTTTTGGCATAATGATGCATAAAGCATCCTGCCTTTGATGCTGCGGGTGCACCACAGTCCTGCTTTCTCTTTTCACGCTCCGAAATTTTCTCTGAACTCTTTGATCGCACCTGGTCAATGGCGATGCTTTACTTTCTAACACATTGAGAAGATGTTCGAGCGAATTAGATTCAAATATTAAAACGTCGTGAATTTGGCCTTTTTTAACCTATACAAATTAAATTGTAAGAGGAGCTGAGAGTTGAAGACTCTATACAGCCCCAGGTACTAAAATGCTCAATCTATAAAAGACATTACAAATTCTCGCTACGTTGTCGCTTTTTTTTTTTGTAAGATTTCTTAGCCATGGCATTTTGTTTTCAGATTTGTTTAAAAAATCATAATTGATTCTATATGCAAATTTCGGAGTGTGGCATAATGAACGATTTGTTTTCTTTTCCTTCATATCATAATAGGCGGTGGGCTACATATTAGTACTGCTGCTTGGTACACACCCGGAATGAGCTATCAATGTACACACTGACTGTTCTATAATTTTGTTAGGCCAGCTTTCAATCGACTTTTCCAGGCCGGTCGATACAAAAATGCAATACCGCGCGAGCTTAAGCGGAGACACATCGTTCAGAAAACACTGAATCCCACTTCTCACGATTACTATTTTTTTTTCAGTAAGGATAACGCCGGAATACCACGTGTGACCAGAGCCTTATATGGGGAGAGTTTGGCCAGTCTAAGATCTCGTCGCCGTAACGCCCCCCTCCCGAGTGAGCCAATCAGCCCGCGGCGCAGAGCGAGAAGCGTGAGCGCATGCGCGTGAACTCCCGGCTGCTCCCAGCTGGACGGGAAAGGCCGCCATTTTCATTCATTCGCCCGGCGGAATTCATAGCGGAATGCATGGGATCGACATCCAAATTTCGGTTCTCTCTTTTTTTTTTTTTGGCAAGCCCTGGCAAGAAATTGATATAGTGTTATTCTTCGGTGGCTTAAGAAGCTAACGAAAGAAGTTTCTCTACGTTTGAGCACAAACTTCTATTCAGGCGAAAAAGAAATGAGCCCGTAGCAGACGACGCGTAGCCTCAACAGTGCTCGGCGCCGACAGCGTTGCGTCAAAATGGAGGTCGTCTGCTCTTTGCTCCCTTTTTCTCTCTCGCTCCTTCAGCGCTCTCCTCCCTTTCCTTCACTTTTCTCCTCTCCAGCGCCTTCGTCACCACAGCCACTGGCCAGACTCTCCCAATATACGGCTCTGCCTGTGACCATACGAATTTTTGTGTAGGCAAACATTGGGATTTGATGCGATCAAAACTATGTGACACGCAATAAGAGCTCTACATTCTACGAATAGTTTTAAATGAAAATGTAAAGCAATTAACGCCCCACGTCTCGATGTCTCTGTAGCTAAAGCTGACTCGGAAGGCACAGAAACATTAAGATATATTAAGGCTGCCAATTTGTATTTTACGTGATTAACAATATAAACTCCTGGTTGGTCGTGGTACTTCACTGGCAAAGTTCTCTCTCTATCAAGTTACTTCACCGTCGTGCACATCCGTACAAGGAGTTTTATTCCTGGACATCATTACATAGAATGCTTCTTTTTATATAGTATAATGTGTACTATAATGTGAACTAATATATATTCACGTTAGTTGCACATTGACCATAGTAATTGGAGAGTTGACATATCACCCCAAACACCCTCTGCATAAATTCGCCCTCATTAAAATGTTTTAGTCATTTTTTTCTTCCTACTAATTTTCGTCACGACAAAAATTTACCATGACACTTCCAAGGTTCCGGGTACTAAAACATGTGCACATCAAACAACTCTCATATCAACTTAACCAGTTTCTCACAATACACCGATTATTGTACTTTTGTATGCGTGTTGACAGACAACAGACACCAACTTCCAAATGTATGTCGACTTCAATCTAACACTAGAGACGAAAGCACGTAAAGATGAGGTCAGCAATTTCCAACCAAATATCGAACCAATCCAACCACACACTTGTGAAGCAGACATCTTTCAACAAGCACCGCAATGTAAAATTCCTCTGCATTTGATTTTTATTGTCACACTCCAAGCCAGTATTCAAACTTTATAAATATAAAATTATAAAACCAAATGTCTTGCATGTATAGAAAAACGAAGTTTTACTGTTGAACCCATTCTTTATTTTCATCTGGAATCAAATCGCCCGTTTTTATTTTCTTCAGAAAGAACCCATTCACACACTTGCCTTTGGCCACGACCGGCTGAGACGAAACCGGTTTGTAAGCCTCTTGCGACAGCTTAGAACCGGCTGCATTGCTGAGCAGCTTGTTGTAAGCCATGAAAAAGGCTTAACACCAGGTTTTTAGCCTCTCCAGCCAGAAGGACTTGCAATTGTGTTACTGGGCCTTAAAGGTTTGGTTCTCTTCTCGCCACCCAACAACGTTTCGTAAATGGTAATTTTCTCGGAGCGTTTTGAATGGCATCGTCAACGTGACACGGCTCGTCAACATTCCGATTTCATTGTCATTTTTTCTTTTTTGTGTGTGTGTGTTTTTGTACAAATCATTTTTACTTACAGGGCCGCCAAATTATATGCCACCTTATCCGCGTGTGGGGAGAACCCAATATTGTTATTGACCAAACCCACGTCCCCTTTCTTGCCGAACGCCCGAAATCAAAACCTCGATCTCAAATGGGATTGCAAACTACAACTGCACCGAAATGTGCGAGAGGCAAATAAAATGCCAAAGTCTGAACGAAAACCGCCAAAACGCTCACCGTTTTCCAGCGAAGAAGCGGCCGATATCAGTGTCAGGATGTCCGTGTGTTTTAATAACACGCTGCGCAGCGTGCGATGGGGTCCTCTAAGCTTCAGTTTTATTTATAGTAATTTTTCCAAACCTCACCTGCCGCAACTATTTTCTATCAAGGAGAACCCATTATCAACATATTATAAAATATCAGGGCTGTTTAGTCCTGTTTCAATTATAGGCTGTTTTGGCTTAATTGTGATCTGAACAAAAGCTAATGGGAGCATAAAATAGACGCCCAAAATAAAAACGCGATCTCGTGACACATTATGTGTTTTTGATTGAATTCGTATACGGTAACACACCCATAGAAACACGAAAAATGCCGTGATCCACCGACCTTTCAGAAGCTCGATTGGCGCCGGTAGATTGTAGCGTCGGCAACGCTCGGACTTTATATGAGAGGGATTCAGGGGCACTGGCAGAACAAAAATACGTTTATATTCATTGGCATGCCTCAAACTTGAACATGTCAACTCAGTGGCGGTTATTGCAACACCCGTTCGCCGTTTGAGCATTGTAGCACTGCAGTGTACTCATTATTTATGTTATTAGTGTATCAGACCGGTATTGTACCTAGCTATACGGTTGTAAACTGAGGGTGAAGAGGAGATAAAAGCGCGGCGGGTACGCAAGAGTGCCGAGCTCTGAGTGGAAAGAATAGAGGGTAGACGCAGAGCTAGCAGCCTCTGTTTCTGCTCACCGTTCGAACGTGTTCAAACGCGAACGCCGAACGCAGGACGCCGGTGTTCGGCGATCGAACGCGATCGAAGGTTGAGTAGAGACAGAGGCAGAGTTTGAGCCTTCCCATTAATCACACCAACCAGAGCTCGGTGTTTCGACGTGTCCTCCTTTCCCTCAGTTGCTACCTTTCACCGTGGTTTCTACCCATAAAGTCACTGACAAGGTAAAAGCGGCAGGGAGGAGCTTCGGCTGTCCCACCTCCTGCGCGAGCCTCCTACCTTCGACGATGCTTCGGCGTCTCGGGAGCCTCGAGCGCGCGTGCGTGCGTGGCCGAAGTACGGCCGAAGGCACGGAGCTCGTGCAGGAGGCGGAGCGTTCAAAGGACACGCCCTGTTCTTCTCATTCGGTCAGTTACTATTGGCGACGTGCACGATTGAAAGCGTCGCAGTGATCGGCTTTCCACGATTGGCCCAGTGCTGACTATGACGTCAGCAAACGATTTCTTATCGACGGAAATGAAGAGTAATGGAAGAACTTCAATTTTGGCGGTCTTGCCAGTGTTGCTTTCAGAGCAAAATTACTTCAAGCTTCCACCATTCTCATTACAAACACCATCGAACTTGTTGTTCGCGAGGTAATGACGTCACGAGAGGGAACCATAGGAGGACGCCACCAAAACAACTCGCAGCGAATAAGGAGAGTTCACTGGGGGCCAAAGATGTGTGCTCTGTGGTTAAGCGCGGGCTGACAACGAGTGTTCGCCACGTTCCTTTCGCATCATCGAAACTGTGGCTCATAAACAGGTGATAAGTTGCGTTACCCCACAGCTCCTCCTGCTGCTGACGACATCCGAGTGCTTCATTTGGCTCCACTGTTTAAAATTCATTCATAATAAATTAGAAGGCCAAATAACACGAAAAATGGCATTACCACCTTTCAAAACCGTCCTAACACCAGTGTTGGCGGTAAGGCGTCACAAGTAACGTCGTTACCGGTAACGGGTTACTTTTTGGTAACGTAGTAACGTACTCGTTACATATTCAAAAGAGTAAAGGCTAACGTACTTTACGTTACTTATTTCAAGTAACGCGTAACGTAAGTTACGTTACTCGTTACATATTCTTCCCAAGTACTTAAAACAAGGTACACTTAAATGTTTCTCGTGTTTATAGGAGCCAATCTATATAATGTTTTGCGTTGTTTGCGTTATTTTTGTAAGTATTTAGAAGGAACCGTAAAAATGACAGGGTAAATATGTTCAGTTTCTGGATGGACATAATGTTTCTTGAAATATGGCACTGATGCATACCTGTAACGTCAAAGAGTAAAACGTGTTAATTCATAATTTAAAAAAGTAACGTGCGTTACTTTTTAACGGTACCGGTAACGGTAACGCGTTCCTTTTATTTGCAAGTAACGAGTAACGTATTTCGATACTTTTTTTCGGTAACGCCTACAACACTGCCTAACACTGACAAAAATTTAAATCAACCTGCCATACACTTAAAGGGGTACTCCGGCGATATTTTTAGCTATCCCAACTATACTCTATTTTCTGAATCCCGGCCCTTTGCCCTTTCCGGTATGCTATTTAGTGCCGTGAAATTCAGAATATTTATCGTGAAATTGACAATTGAAATGATGCAAAAACAACATTAAACTGTACACGCACTTTTCAGTGCCGTGACGTCAGTGGCAGGCAGGCTTGCCAGTCGAACAGGCAGTCTAAGAAATAGACAATGCCAGGCATTCCTTTCGTGTTGGTGGGCGGGTACTGGAGCGAGCTCCCAAATCATTGATTTGACACAATGAAATTGCTTGGAATCAGAAGAGAACAAATCCTACAGTCCTGTAGAACTTGCTTTCAATCCTGTAGGACTGAAAAAGTGACGCTTGCCTGCCTCTGGCGTAATGTTTTTCGTTGTTGCCAGTAGATACTTTAAGTATTAATAAAAAAACATGGTGAGGTCCAAAACTGTAAATTCGATAACTTCGCGAAATGAAAAATTATTTTGACCTAATATTTAGGATAGTATTTCAGTGATGTTTGTTGGTATGTGTTAGCGAATTTCCGAGGCTAATCGGGGACCATGAAGAAAACGCCGGAGTACCTCTTTTAACCAGGACCGTAACTGACCCGCAGGCCGCGAGAAAATATCTCCTTCACCGGCCTGGTCCGACGATCTATTCCGGACGACGCAGTCAGCTGCCCCGGGCAGCAACACCGTACCCCCGAGGTGTGACCATGTTCGGGAACCGGAAATAAACGGCGCTTCCGGTCAGGCCCCTTGGATCATTCGGGAGAGTCCAATTGGAGCACCCTGATCGTTTCTCTGTGTTATGGCCTCGAGAGATTCTAGGCTATGAAATACGCGGAAGCTGCTCTCGGCTGGTTTTGACAGGCGGACAAGGCGGCGCGCTATCGGCATAGCAGGCTCTTTATATACTAGAGTCACGGACAACTTGAGAAACGCAGTGCGTGGCGAGTCCCGAGAATATCATTATCGCTCCGCAGCCAATCAGATCGCGGCATTTGTCGATATGAACGCAGAACAACCAATCGCGAAGCGAGAAGTGTGAACGAAATTATGCACCGCCCAGCGGTTTTTTTATTTCTTATGTTTCTTTTAAGATTGTTTTTTTCTTTTGTCGGGACGTTCAGAGAATGATGGCGCCTTGGTGGCTTGCCGACAACACGTGCGACATTCGGAACATTAAGACAACTTAATGTTCCAAATGCCGACAATGTCACCAAACTTCAATGTGCCCATGGGACTTAGAGATGGCGTTCGGCGTACACTCCATCCCTCTCTGCCAGAGTTCCGGAAGTCGATCACTGCGGGTCTTAAACTCCGCCTCACGTGTTTTGACTAAAATAGCGTTCAAAGTTTGGGAAGCTTACTGGGAGAACAATAAGGCGCATTAAACAAAAACCTCGACTTTTATTTATCTATTTTTTTACTTCTGCAGGCCTAGTTGGGAAGTTTTTTTTTCTGAAAAAGTGACAAAGCGACACAGAACGTTCGCTGCATCCCTGCATGTTTGAGACATTCGAGCGCTTCCAGAAGAAAACCTTTCCTAAATATGTAAAATAGCGGACAGTTGGGAGATTTGATACGATAACTTAGAGTAAAAAAAAAAAAAACGTCGCCAAAAGATGAGGGACGAAGAACGAGAAGCGGTGAGACACAGCGCTGACTTCCAACAAAATGTTTATTGAAAAAAAAACACAAAATACAAGCCTTCTGCTCTCATATAATTGTCAGATACTATCTTCTACGATAATGCACGACAAACACTAGCAACGTAAAACGCCCCTAAACTAAATCTAAAAAAAATTTAGATGTTTACAAATTTCTGTAATACGAAACTGGAGCGCAGCTCTTGAGGAGAAGAGGAAGAAGGGTACAAAGGGAAGGGGCGGCCCCTCCTCTATACCGTCATCTCTTTCCTCCTCTCCTTCTCCTTCTCCCCTCCTTTTCTTCTTCTGTGTTCCTCTCCTCACACTCATCCTCCCCTCCTCCTCATTTCCTCCTCCTGCCGGTGAAGTTGTTCATGGGTGACGTGACACGAAGTCGTGGCGTCATTTTCTCCCCTAAATTTAGCGGAGAAACTGATTTGGTGGTGGTCACGTGACGTCAATATTCCAGCTCAATTTAACGGAGACACTTAACCCGCCAAAGGTAGCGAGAAACGTTTTCTGTCAAAATTAGCAGAGAAATTTTCCCGCTAGATTTAGCGGGAAATTTTCTGGCTATATATAGCAGAAACATTTCCCCGCTAAATACAGCGGGAAAACGTCCCATAATGCAACACGCGGTTACGCCGACGCCGACGCCAACGCTTCTCAACCCGGAAACGGGAGCCTAAGAGCTGCGCTTTGAAAAGCTGCAGCATTGTTCAGCATGGTAATAAACGGTTGGCTGACACATGATACTGTATTTTTTTTATACGCCTCAAATAATTTTTGCGATAGTTTTGGTTACTATGTCTGAAAATAATGGCGGAGTCACCTAATCGAGGTTCACACGCAAAGTTTCTGCAGTGCAATGTCAGGTGTGAGTACGCACGTCCTTTTTACCATCTTCAGTGTTCTCGTAATCGCGCTTTAAGGCATCGCCGGGTTTGTCTGACGTAAACGTGACCTGTGAAAGGGATCTCATACACTACGCCGATGGCACACGACAGTGATTTTGTTTTCGTATTTTATGGCGCACTCATCTTTCTCGGATTTCTCCTCTTTGCCGCCTGTTGGCCTTTCAATGGCGGAGCCAATCCCACTCAACTTATGCCGTGCTGAAAACACAATGTCCACGCCATACCTCAAAGCAACTCCCTTTGGAGTGTACGAGCAACAGTGAACATACGGGATGGCAACCACCTTCTTGCGTTTTTCCGCTGAGTTTTGAGGCCGCACTCCCCCGTGGTTCCCTTTAATGTTTGTAGCTAAGTTTTCGCAAACCGAAGCAATTGCCGGGGACTTTTTTTTAATCTCACTGTGTGGGCTACCAAACTTTCCCTCGTGCTGTGAACGCCGTATTCCATGTTGTGATCGTAATATTATGAGACTAAAAGAAGGTAGATATCCAAACTCGGTAATTGCTTCGGACTGCGAAAAATTAGTTAAGAGTTTACCCCGGAGGCGTGTGGTGCCAGAAGGCCGCGGAAAAACGCAAGAAGATAGCTGCCATCTTGTATGCTCAGTGTATACCACACGGTCTTAAAGGGGCTGCTTCGTGGTATGGTGTGGACGTTATTTTTTTCGGCACGGCATAAGTTGAGTGGGATTTGCTTCGCCGTTGAAAGGCGGGGAGGCAGGGAAAAGGGTACTGCGCGTGTGATTGTCGATTTGATGACGCCGCCATTATGTTCAGACTTAATAGCCATCTATCAAAAGAAGATAGTTGAGGCGCAGAAAAAACAATCCAGAATAATGTGTCATCTAACCGTCATTAAACATGTTGCACAGTGAGGCACCTTTTTTATAACTAAGGCAAGGGCCTTTTTACGTCGCCAGTGTTTGTTAAGTAATATCATGTAAGATTAAAATGACGAATATATGAGATAGATTTGATGTGTTTTGTGTTCTTGTAATAAACATTCAAGCAATAGTCAGCCCTGTGTCTTGTCAATTTAGACTGTCGTCTTTTGGGTTTTTTTTTACTATGTTTTAAATCGTAATTATCTGCCATCAAATGTCGTTAAAGGTTTTCTAAAAATAAGTATTTACAAACGCGTAGCAGAAGGCGAACGTTTTCTGACGAGAAAGGATTCGTTTAGACACTCCCTCGTTTCAGAGCTCCAACGTGAACGATTAGTATACTCAGTTTCACATTCATGAGTTTTAAAATAACACATGCTAATATATATCATTGTCACTACCGCGCATGCGCCGAGCCCAAACCACGTTTCAGATTGGTGCATGGCATCGACGCTATTTTTTTTCCAACTTTTGATAACGCGATATTCTAAACCTTGCTATTAAGTCAGACTCCAGCAGATATTCAAATGGACTCAATCGAACAGCACCCAAAGTGCGTTGTCACGGCTCTCGAGGTCTTCATGTGTTTGCTATGATCGACAAAACCAATCGCGGACAAACGTTAAAGGGCGGGATCATACGCCACACCCCCTGCGCGTGATTGGGTTTAGCCGATCCTATAGTAAACTCGCAGAGACGACGACCGCCTTGACGACAAGCTTTTGGTCGCTGCCTTATTGGCTCCTCCATAGCGTAGCCTTGGCTGCGGTCCAACTTAATGTGACTATCACTCTTAAAAATATCTGTGCGTCTACTTTCACGCACACCACTCGGAGAGCCAATCACCGCCACTGCGAGGGCAGCTCAGCGAATGACGATGCCGAAACATATGTTTAGACGAAAAAACGCAATCTGAGCTGTGACATTAATCAATGCAAGCGTGACGTTTTGCATTGCTTAATGTCACAACTCAGAATGCGTTTTTTGGTCTAAACATATGTTTCGGCATCGTCATTCGCTGAGCTGCTCCGTAGGTTTCGGTGATTAGCTCTCCAAGTATTGTGCGTGAAAATAGACGCACAGACTTTTTTAAGAGTGTAGGGGGCCTAGTAGGATCTGATTGAACCTATGAGAAGCAGACGGTAATAGCATCCCTCAAAAGTGTGTCGCAAGAGAAGCAATACCGAAGACGAATACGTGTTGTGAGTTTTTTTCTTTTCTATTCAGTTTACAGTCGTCGATTTTTTCAAACCTCTAAGTTTGAACTATTTCTACGCATTATTGAAAGCGTATTAAGGTGATAAGGTTTGCCGCTAAAAACGGTGTTCAGGGGCACTGTATTGCAAAGCCTTATCGCTCGTTTTATTTCATAATTTATTACGCCTTTGTTTCTATCTGCCTTTATGTCGCCACCAACGACGCTATAAAAAAGAACTACTGAAATGTCATGTGGCAGATGCCTAAATTCAACCTTAAAACTATTGATTGGCCTTGAAAGTCTTTGTTTCTCGGTTATAAAGAAAACACGAGTCACCGAACCGTTTCATACTGGTCAATAAAATATGAAGCGAGGTTTTATTCGTTTCTATTTATCGATATTATTTTTAGCGGTTTCATTGTCGAAGAAAAATCTCACGTAAACAGGTCTGACGAAGCAAATATGAAGAAGGCCCAGGTTTAAACTCGAGAATTTTTTTTCTGATGAACCAACAATTCGCCAGACTAAATTATAGTTAAATGTCGTTAACACAATGACAATAATTTTTTTCACCCACTTAGTCATTGGTTTTAATATAGCACACCAATTACCGCGTGTTACGTATAGTTTTCTTTATAGGTGAAGCGCTAAACTTTTATGACTATACGACATGCAAACGATTCACGATTAAAAAAAAATCACAAGTGCTTCGTCTTTACAGTTGAGTAGCTCAAGGAATACAACCCAAATTTTGTTTTTGAGCTATTTGAGGTGCATTATATAAGAAAACATTTTATATTTACCTTAACTAAACATTTTTTTATATACCAACATCAACTAAAAACTGCCCTCTAACAATGAACGGGGCCGAAAACGGAGACTGAAAGCACAAAAAAAAGGAAACATTGAAGTTCAAAATCACATATTAAATTCGAAGAAGGAAAGTACACGTGCAATACGAACAGGCGTTAACTTTCAACTAATTTATGGCTTCACCCACCGAACTCTTTTTTTTCTTTGGCCTTATCACTTCCTTCTATTGATTGAAGAGCTACAAGCACCGCGAAGACTAGGTAAGACCCTCAGGCCCATCTCAAACTCTATTCCAAAACTTCTTTGCTTTTTTCTGTCTATTTTTCTTTTTTTTTATGTGCACGGCTGTTTGATTTATGATCGTTCGTGGGGCGACTTAACAACGGACTTTGCAATGTTCTTGGCAGCGGAAATTAAGCAATATAAAAAATAAAAAATAAAAGAGTTAAGAAACCGGAAATTTAATCTCTGCAGTTCTTTTTCAGTCTGGCGTATCTCTCCTCTGGGGAGCTTTGAATCTAAAGGAAGCCCGAAAAACGTATCAAACCAAAACAACTCAAAATCTTCTTTTTTCTGTTTTTTTTTTTTACTGGTAATTCATGCAAGAAGCTTGGGTCGGCTTTTCAAAACTGAGACATGGCCTCGGGAAAAAATAAAAACTGTTTAAACATAACCAATACAAAATTTGTACCAAAAAAAAAAGGTAATAAAAGAAATTATAAAAATACGTAAGCGAAGTGAACTTTAAAGTTCGAACATCGCTATTGAAACAAGGAGTGCGACCATGAACTGCACAGGAACTATAGTCCGTTGAAACTCAAGAAGGTAGGGTGGGGAAAGGAAGGCCGGGGAGGAGAAAGCAGACGGAACGCTGGAGTGGAGAGGAGGTTTCGCAGCCATCTTGAATGTCGTCACTTCTGGTATGCGGTAAAATATCGTTTTGATCTCTGCACACCGCTGGGAAGGTGTTTACAAAAATCGCGTGATTGTCACACATTCTTGTTTTGCCTAAACTATACTTTCTCGCACACTTCAGGTTGAAATATTCTATAAATGTTCCGTCCCGCACCCCAGATCCTGAACCTACGTGACTGAGAACGCCAGGGAATAGGAAACGTCTATATTGAACAGAAAACAGAGACTCTCTAGATTAAGATTTCATTTCTCAAGACGCTGGATCGAACACTCACAACTCTAAATACTTCGTCGTCAAACTAGGATCGGGATATCTTTGAAGACGATTGCAGATACTGGGGGACTTAAACAATGAAAAGGGCTAAAACAAGGAAACATTCGCAAGAACAAAATACACCGAGTGCCGAGATGTCACACCCTTTCCTATACTTATTTTTTATAAGGTGACAAACGATCACGCCCGCAATAGTCACAGCAGTGTCCGAAGTGTTAAATTTTGGTCCAGCGTACTCCTTATTTGTTTACACATCATAGGGCACTAAGCATTATTTGTGGGAAAAATATTTTTGTATATGCGTCATTTGACGTTACTTGTCTCACGAATT
>JAZHYW010055649.1:0-22517 GCA_037355805.1 Ixodes ricinus | reverse complement strand
GAGGAAACAAATCGCGATATGCGGGGCATATAATATGAAGTTAACGCGGTGAAAAGGCGTAATTATGGTGATAGATTCAGGAAATAAAACCCGGTTGATCGTCCAGCATAAATAAAATACGCAACGCAAAAAAAGAGAAAAAAAAAACTAATGAAGAATGTGACGCTAGCGGTTGTGGGAAAATGCGAAAGTTGGAGCACATGAAAATACCTGGATCAAAAGATACAACAGAAGAACAATATTTTTCTATGAGTCACCTAAGATTCATCAAATCTATATTTGTGATTATGGGTGCCTATAACAATCATGTCAGTAAATAAGCTTGTGAGTAAGCAAGAAACCAATATCGTCTACCTGACAATATTTTTTTCTTTTTTTCACTAAAATCTATGCTACAGGCGCCCGCAATTTAAAATTTATGTCTGACGAATATTCGGCTTAGGTGGACGTAGGCTCATAAAAAAATTTAACTTTTTATTTTGTAGCTTTTGATCCAGGTAACGTCATGCGCTCACACTTTGGCATTTTGTCACCACCGCTAGAGCCATACTCTCACGGATTTTCAGCTTTCTGCGATGCTTATTTTATACGGGCCGAAAAAACCGGGATTCATTTCTTCGATTTTCTTCTGTAGAAGGCAACACGGCTTTGCAGCGTTATTTGTTTACTAGTTGGGAGGTAGAGCAAAAATATGCCAATTCCTCTTGTCTCCAAAGTGTAGATACGCTTGCTGTAGAGAAATACAGGGCTTTATTCTCACTCGTTTAAGTTGACGTTCTAGGCTATGAAAAAAGGCCGCACTTAGAGTTTACCTGACAAACAAAGAAGTTTGAAAGACTGCTTTATTTCTGCCTCTTCACTGGTGACAACTGATCAGTAACACTTGTGGCAGCCGAAATGATACATTATTTTGGGGCTTAGTTGTTCCTTGAAAATTTTTGCAAATGTTTATACTACGATTGTTCTCAAAGAGTACGTTTTTCTAATTCAACCCAGCGCAATAAATGAACGGATACCAAATATCGGTAGACTGGAGATATGTTGCGAGTTCATTTATCCTCAAGTTAAACGACACTTAATTTTTAGGGCTAAACAGAACTTTCATGCGGCAAAATGACAAGATAGCATACTCATTCTCCTGTATAATGACTGGCAAATCTTGCATCCCTACATTAAAAAAAGAGAACGGCTGCTGCAGTTTTGCTGCAGTTTTGCCGCCGAAATTTGTGAATTATGGTTTGCTTAACAAATTTCAGAAGTAAAGAGTGAATATCAAAACCAAGTTTGCTATATATTTTTATTGCGCACTTTAAATCATTCCGCCATTAACTCTTGCCATACTGCACGTGAAATCAAGGTACGGTTTCATGGAGTCTAAATAAAAAAATCGCTCCAATTATTTCCGGTTTGAACAAAAACAAAAAATGGGACAGAACACTAGTCAATTACGAAAGCTCTGAATAAGGTTCATGTAAAACAAACACCGGGGTGTTGTCTATGTCGTAAAGAGTGCACAACATAATTCGATTAATTCACGGTGAAACGAACCACTACCCCGCATGATAGCAGAGTAAATCACAGGTGGTGCTTGCGTTGTTTGCGCGGGAACAAGGGGCGCAGCACAGCAGAACGTTTTTGATGTGATCTTTATAATTATCGTATCGAGGTTATGGTGTGTTTACTATACATTGTGTCTAATCTTCGCAGTGCTCAACGTGTATCCGCTTTGCTAGAACAAACTACTCAATATAGTACATATTCAGATACCAGGCTCACTGAAACAATGAAATAATCGTACCTGTGGCGATTTTTGCTTGCTTTTCACTTCATTTTTTTCCCCGCAGATTAGAAGGGGTCAAGATTAACTTGCAAACAAGGTCTCATAGGCCTACTCCGTCAAAATTGAAACATTTTGGTGTACCTCGTTTATTATATTTGCAAAATAAAATGCAGGTTTTTTATGCTTCAATAGTTTCCTTAATAGCGGTGGTATAAGGTTCCATCAGCCATGTCCTATGAATGAAATTTCAAATTGCGGATATTGACAAGCACATTGTTTATGGAGATATCAATTACAGTGGAATGAAGGCTGTAACGGGCACACAAAAATGTAGGTATTATTTTTTTCCTTTTTTATGCAGACATAAACATAAAAAAGGATAGTTTTTAGCGTCAGTGCAGCTTTTTTGGTATTCGTATAATATGAAACTTCTTTTGTTGCGTGCAATATCGTTTCAAATTTGTTTATTACCTATAGTAAAAATGTGTTGAGAACTTGTAGAATTTTATTTGACCTACTTGTGAAAATCAACGAAACCTAGGTGTAGTTGAAATTAATCGCAGCTATTAATTTGCACGACTTAAAAGAAATAAACGCATCTTATAATATTGTTAAGAGTAACTAATTTGCAGAACGGTGATAACTCCCTATAAAAAGACTGTACTACCATAACAATGGCCTTTGTAAAGCGATAGATATTGTCACAAATAAAACATAAACTTGATTACTAAAACTTAAAATGAAAGTTTAATGCAGGCGAACTTATGCCATGAAACATAAAGTAACAAAGACCGTACTTTTACGGTGACAGAAGGACGACTGGCTCAAACAGCCATGCAAAGCTCCTTTTTGTAAGCGCGTGGGTATCTAGAAGTTTCCAGAGCTCAAACAAACAACATGATTCTCGAATCATCTGGAACATTCCCGGCATGCCAACAACAAAAAAAAGATAAAAGGGACAAGCCCTAGCGGAGATCAACCCCAGCCCGGCGTGGGAATGGAGTACGCTGCTGACTCAAAATTTCGAACGCGGCAATATAAAGACTAAGATGAGGAAATAAAATCAAGTCCTAACGACCCTAATTTGCGTTATTTTATGTCGCTGTTTAAGATGCTAGATGACTATAAGCTCCGGTTTGTTCCGAACGTCATAAGCAGATGATAACGAGAAGTAACAAGTCAGTATCAAGTCGAACTAAAGGCTGGGAAGTCTGAATGTTTAATAGCTGGGTCTTGTCAGGTGTACATGTTCTCACTGAAACATTCCTTCCTAAAGAGTTTTACAACAATGTCTTCGAAATAAACCTGGAAACGTGAACTTCCAACCAAAGAGCGTGGCAGCGCAGCGCACGTCGATCCATTCATGATGCAATAAGACTGCACAATCAGAGTGCGTGTGTCGCCGCTGCATCCCTGCAAACTTAAGTTAATATTTTCTTGCTAGTCTAACTTAGCCGTTAACTGTTGATGAAGCATTGCCTGGTAATAGAACATGTCTGCTTTGCGTCCACCTTTGGCAGAAACAAGAGTGGGTACACTTCGAAAGGGAGCCGTCTTATATAACTTTCGCTTGCGTATTATAACGGGATGACAAAACGAAAAGCATGTAATTTTTTGATAAAGTCAGGAAAAATATTTCTGATAAATATTTTATTATTCGACTGTTCAACGTCTGTGATAAAAAAAAGATAATTTCTAACGCAAATAAAATATTTAGATAATCTTAACTGACACAGGAAGAAAAAATACATATAAGACACGACTTTATGTGTGGTTCTTGTCCTTCTCTGCCTCAGGTTAAGTTAAGCAACTTTCACCAGCTCTTCGCGCTCTTCTTCTTTTGAGTTAAAACACCAAGTCGGCTTTGAAGGCCCGGCTTTGATCACTCAGCACTTTCGCGACTTTCGTTGAAGCACAGAAACATAAACGCCACCAACGTTCAGATTGATCCACGACCGTTGACAATCGTCATCAACCAATTAAAAAAAAGAGTGCTTTCTATAATCCGAGGTTTCAATTGTTTTTATCCTTAAAGCTCTGAAGCGCAGTACAACAGGCACGGACATATTTCACATCGAGAGATATTCCTAGAAACAACTAATTCGGCTTTTCGGATTGATTGAAACGCCCTAAAGAGTATGGAAATCTTAAAATGGCAATGTGTTTGAAAAATGGTTTGTTTGCGAAAGCGCTGGCGGTAACTGGACAAAAGCTCACCGGACAAAAGCTCACCGGACAGAAGCTCACCGGACAAAAGCTCACCCGTTTTTGACAGACCCGGACAAAAGCTCACTCGTTTTTTGACAGACCCAAACAAAAGCTCACCTCGATTTTTTTTTTTTTTGCTACCCGGGCGAAACACGGGTTTAAATAAAGTGCGGACGCGATGGACATTGGATCATTTTTAGGGGAACTTGTACCCCATCCACCAATGAGTTGCGAATTTAAAAAAACTACTTTGAAAGAACGGGAGTTGGGCCTTTTGGAAAACGGGAGTTGGGCCTCTTCAAGCAATAAAATATATTATTACTATTATTATTATTATTATTATTATTATTATTATTATTATTATTATTATGTCTCTTTTTACTGATACCTGCGGACAATAAACATTATTATTATTATTATTATTATTATTATTATTATTATCATTATTATTATTATTATTATTATTATTACAAGACAGATGACCAATTTAGAAAACTGTGCGGAATTTTAGATAGGCTCGCGCTCCTTCCACCACAGCTTGTTCCACAAGAACTAACCTCCAGGGAAAAGTCTACCGGTGACATTGGCTACCTGCTGGACTATTTTGATTGCACGTATATCAACGGCCGCTTCCGCTATGCTTCTGTTCCATCTGCGGCGGCACCCAGAGCGAATTCTTCCCTTCGCCTGACTCTGCGCCGACGACGACCGGAGTTTCCCCCGGTACGGGGGAATATGTACGACGCCACTCTTCAAGATAAAGACCGGATGAACAACACCTGTAAAGGATGGAGTACCGGGCTCCAGAAGCTCGCCGGCCACGCCCATCCAAGCGTCTTGAGGCTGATTGAATGCCTACAGCAAAATTAGGCGCTCGTTGCCACGGCAGCGACACAAGCCCGGAGAGGTGAGCCCACAGTAAAGCGGGTGCGAAAAACCACTCTGCGCCTGCAGAGTTATCTTAGAAATATTTACGAGGGCTTGCATGTACATCGAGATCTACCAAGACTGCTGGAGCTAGTAGGGGACTGCATTCGCTTCTAACCAATCAATAAATAAACTTGTTTCTATTAAAATCAAAAAACGATGTGCCTGTCAGATTTAATTTATTGTTGCCTTTTTGTGTCGCACGCATGCACCTAAGTTGTCCGCACTCGTGTTAACACGAACATGAAATTTTCTCGTGGTGAGCTTTTGTCCGGGTCTGTGAAAAAAATGGGTGAGCTTTTGTCCGGGTCTGTGAAAAAATGGGTGAGCTTTTGTCCGGTGAGCTCTTGTCCGGTGAGCTTTGTCCGGTGAGCTCTTGTCCGGTGAGCTTTTGTCCGGGATTCGCGCTGGCTGCCGTTAAAGGATTTGGAATACCTCTGCGTAAACACATTTTGAAGTTTAACTACTTCATTTTAGTTTATTTTAAGAACTTTGGTACAATTTCTACTTAGCTCTTTCTCATTCTTCCTTTGGGTCGTTTGATCCTTATGGGTATCGAGTGAATGAATACCTGGCGATGCCAAAAACAGACGGACCATTCCTACGGGGCGACCAATCTAAAACAACTGCCGCCTGGTCCAGCACCTGACCAGAGGTTCTAACTTGGACTCTTTGCGAGAAAATCGATGTGGTCGCTCGTAGGAATGTCGATGTGGTCGCCGGTGCGTCGGTTGACCTTGGCGCTGGCCAATCGCACCAGTCGTCGATCTCGCCAAATTTTTCGGTGAGTTATCCAGCTTACAGCCTCAGTTCAACTGATTTGGGCAAACTATGATAAGGGTGAACTTTTTTGTTAATTTGTAGGAATTAATTGACGATACAATGAAAAAACAATATTTTCTTACGTGTGTGCTGGGTTTTATTTTAATTTTTGTGAAAACCTATAGAACGGCTGCACATTTGTACATTAAAATATTGGCTAAGTTCACAATATTTGTAGAGGGCATTTTTCAGTATTAAAGTTAATTACAAGAATTCTTGCCAGAAAAACATCCCACGGTGTCATATTGTTAGGTTTATAGTCATTGCGGAAAGTACCTCTCCGGGCGTAATTATAATCACGAAAGGATAATACTAGGCACAAAGCTCTCAAAGATCGGGTGTTAATACTTGATTCGTTCAAAGACCATATGCTCGCACTTTCTCATGAAATATCAGTCACAAAGATATTCGTAAATTAGTTGATTACGTAATCAACGAGCCTTTTCTTTTTATTTCAGGAACAGTTGACAGCAACATGCAGCCGTCGCCAATACATCACAAATAGGCGTGTTTATATTGAGAGCGTGCGGCCCACATCGTGCGCTGATGTACACGAATTGTGACTGACCACCTGCCGTAGATATTATTTTGCATTATTGCTTACCGACGGAAGTCATAAAGCGCAGTAAGTGTTGACCATACGCGCCGGTTATTCTGGTTACCCATCGGCGCGTCTTTCAATAACGCGAAGCGATCGAGGAGGATTTATTAGTGTAGTCACTGATAAGGTGACAGCAGCAGAAAGGAGCTTCAGTAGACCCACCCCAGTTCGAGTATTCTTGCCTTTGACAATCCTTCGACGTCTCTAAATCGAGCGCCCGCAACCAAAGCACATCGGAAGGCAGCTAACGCGTATTGAAGGCCGCGGCTGTTTTAATATCTGAGAGTGCTTAAGATTGGGCTATACTTCGTTTCTGCCCAAGTCCAGTCTCAGCCCACGCTACGAGGTAATAGTAGCAGTCAAGCAGCATCAAAAGCGCAAGTAACTAGGCTTTTTCTGGTTATGATTGTTTCAGACGATTATTAGAAAATGTACAGAAACATGACGAACACCATGATGATGCGCTTTTTATACTGTCTGATTTTTATCATTATCTCGTGTAGCGTCGGCTGCATCTGGACTTAAGCTGAAACGATGTACTGTTGGCGTTTCTTTGCTTTGAATAAACTGGACTGCTGAGGATTACGAACAATGGCATTTAGACGAGGAAGGCGACGCGACATAAAAAAATGGGTGCACACTTAACCGTTGCTTATTGTTTTCTTCCAGACAAGATTGGGAGAAGGCGGAAAGGAATGGAAAAGTGAACGAAAAAAAGGGTAGGGATGAGTGTACAAGTAGCTGAAGACCGAAGGGAATAAACAGTTGTTCATTCTTTACCTATGGTTTTTGCTACTCTCCCATTTTCTTCTCTCTCTCTCTCTCTCTCTCTTATTTTTTTGCTATATTTGCGCTTTTGTGGGGAAGGAAAAATAAATAGTTGTTTGTTTACACCTATTTCTGTATCTCGCGTCCTCTTTCTCGTCTCATTATCGTTATTGGTAAACCTTCGCAGCGCAATTTAATCAGACCCTGCCGTTTTCATTCCGGCAGTGATTGTGCCAAAATCATTAGGGTACTTTAGGATCCATTGCCCTCATGTACGAGAACTAAAATCGGTAAGAAGCGCAGACTCGCGGAGACACGTTGACGCGTCAAAGCGTCTCCTTGGGGATTGATCGTCAAGCAAACAAGTGCCTCCGAAGAATCGATCGCCACGGCGCCGCTGGTGATGCACGAAACATTTCCGGCTTATCGAAGGAAAGGGAACACAAACAGGCACCAATCATCGCAAAAGCGAATGGAACGAAGCTCCAAACTGATGACACACCTTTGTCGGTTGCTTTCGGTAGCATTTGATATTTGTTTATTATTTTATTTGGGTGAGGGTTTAGTTTTTTTTTTTTAATCACGAGATGAGACTTTGTTAATTAGTAATGCTCGTAACTAAAACGCCCGAAAATCAATAAATGTTTAACAAATACCAAACAGATTTTACACTCCTAAAATGAAGTGCGCAAGTATTCACCATAGAGGGGCACTGAAGTCATTTTTGAAAAAGGTAGTTTTATCATATATTTTTTAAAGGTGCTAGTTCCTGCATATACCAAGTCCTATATTACAAAATCGCCTATTTATCTCAGGGCAATATAAATACATGTGGACTCTTCTTTCTCGCGGTACACAATGTGTGGACCAATGAAAGCCATACAATACGCGCAGATTCGGAATGATTTTATTATAACTCGCTTCGAAGAGAGTCTGATAGGTACACATTTGAATAAGACTCCTCTTTTTTTCCTCGGGCGAAGCCATCGCTTGCAACTCGCCGACAAGCGCCCGTCGTCGACCACTGCACTCGGAAGACAATTCTTCCCAAAAAGGGCGTGTCGCGATCTTTGAACACGCTTTTAAAGAGGAAATAAGCTACGCACGATTGTAATTCCGGGTTTGTGGGGATGCTTAGAGCGCATAAATTGAGTTGTCACCACGAAAGGACAATCTCAAAATTGATTTCAGTGCCTCTTTAAAAAATATAGTCTTATTTTTATTCTTACTTGTGGAATCCCCATAGGTCATTCCTGTAAAAAGTAAAACTACCCTACCACGACATGTTCTTGAACGGAAACGCGAGTACGAGCAGCTCATGTGGCATTAGATCGGAATACTAGCTGGCGCACACTTATAGCAGTTAGCGGTGAATTCCGAAAACACAATATTGTAAAATGTTACTGTAACATTAGTTAGTTTAATGAAACTGCCAAACATTAAGTCCTGAAAATTGCAAAACCATATTGAAAAGCACGCACACAAAAAATGATTGCTAGGTTTCTTGTAAAGGGTGCACCACTGCAAGACGATGCCTTCACAGGAAACGCCCACCTTAAAGGAGATTGGTCCTGTGATGAGCGTTTTTATTAAGGTGACCCCGGTTCCTGAACACTTAAATTGTGGTGCTACATCTTTTAGACAGTCACATTTCCTTTAGACGCTTGAGAGTGAGGTTTCCTGCTATACTCCTCCAGCACTACTTTGATTTGCAAATCTTGAAGTTGCTGTTATAGAAAGAAGCGTGTAGATACCACGTTTTGAGGAGGTGACGACGCTCAATTTTATTCGGTGTTTTCTGTAACAATGTGCAAGTAGAGATCAAATAAACTAATATTTTATATAAGTGTTCCTATAATGTGTGGCCGGCTGCAAATGACAAACACGACATGTCGCCATAAGAATTAAAGCTTTCATCGAAGCCGGGTCGAGCGAGCAGGCCTGACGCACTACTGCTTCAGCGTCGTCGTCTTCTTCGTTACGTTACGATAAAATTTAGTGACGACGTCTGAGAAGTATTCAGCGAAACAAAAACAAAAAACGCGATCACGGTCCCTTCAAGCCACAACAGGCTGAGGGTTTCTACGGCTTTCTTTGTGATCGCTGAGTGCGCGTTAAAGCTGCCTGCTCGCGGAGTCGCTTGCTCGTCTTGCTCGGCTGTGAACCCTCGGCACAATAGCCTCGAGGAATTCTCGACCCCGCTTTCTTTAGTCGTTTATGTTTACCGTCCTCGGGAGTTAATTAAACGGGCGGGAGCTGTCTGGCGCCCTGACAGCAGAGCTCGCTGTCCTCATTTATTTTTTGTTTTGTTTCTTTTATGAATTTGTTTTAGAGACTTTCGCGTGTCCCAATATGTGCGCCCCGAAACGTGTTACTGCTCGGTTATTTTTGTTTTTCTGAGATCCTCGTGAAAAGATTTGCCGGTGGAATTCCGCACCGCGGTTCCGAATATTTAGGCAGCTTGTTCGTTTGTTCATTTTTCTTCTCATCTCACCCAGCCTTTTAGCAAGGAAAGACGACCCCGTCCTTTCTTCTTCAAACCCCATGTTTCAGCATATAGCCGACTCCATATTTGATGTTATTTAGTTGGAGTCGAGCCTCGGCCGTTAGAGAATTTACCGAGCTGTCTCTTCCCAGAAGTGTGGCGGGAGCACTAATTTGAAGCAGAAAGTGTTGGGAACGCCTGATTTCCGACTACAGCACTTTTATGTATTCTCATTGTTTTTTAATACATATAGGTATTAACTCCGTTGGAGTTGTCAATATGAATTGGGCAAAATGCCACCCCTTGAATTGTTTAACTCATTCCTAGAAGCAGCGTGATATCTGTCTATTATGTTGCTTCTCTCTTCTCACTAAAAAAATATATAATTGTTAATGTCTTACTACTTCCGAAATACCAGCCATCGGTGACCTGTAGTCTGACTTCCTAAATTAGATGCAGTGTATAAGGAAATGGTCTTTTCGATGACGAAATTTGGGACGAACCATTACTTGTAGGGTTTCGATATGTGATATTATTATCGTTTAAAAATTTCTAAATCCTCTCATTTAGATCGCCCACATTTTAGGTATATTTTTCTGATAGCCATAGCTCGCTGGTGAATATTTCAAGATCAGTTTTGAGGTTTATTTGTTGAATTGCACCTTGATTTGATTTTTCTCATTCTTACCCTTAAAAGCTTTATTTTTCCACTCAAATCCCACAATATTAACCAGCATCCACTCAGATATACTTTTTCAAAAAATATCGTCACCGTTTCGCGCACTGGCAGGTACTACGTTGTCAACACAACAAAAAACAATCGTTTATATTACGTATGCAAACCTTCCAAGTTTGCGTTTACATCTCTGGAGACATGAGTGTTCTCGTGCCTGACAGTGAGGCTCGGAAAGCTTTGAGAATTTGCTTTTATATGATCAGCTTTTCCTGTGAGGAACATCCCGCCCTTCAAACGCTTCAGAACTCTAAATAAACAGAACATACGAAACGATAATTACAGATTTCTTTTCTAAATCCTTGCCTCGCCATTCGAAGCGATTTTTCGTGTAAGGGCCTCTGAAACAGCGAGCTGAGGACCTTAGTTTCGGAAACACTAATAGTCACTTAGCTTTCGTCGAGGCAAAGGTAGAGCTAGTACCGACATTAGCACTTCAAGCAGGTGTTCACAGCTTGGCGCACGCGCTCTGCAATCTTTTATTTTTCCGCCGATATATATTTGAAGTAAAGATAAACACCTCGGTTGTGCTCGTACTTGTACCGCCTACCATCGGGTGGCATTGGTGCAATTGCGACGGGTGACACGAACAGCCCAAGTTTCACAACACTGCCATGGGGATGATCAATGCGCCAGACGAAGCCCACAGTCACGGCATTCGCTATTTTCGCTGCTTCAATAGTTTTAGTAATTCGTAAAGAATCGCTGCATTACAGCGAAGAAAACAGAAATCAGCAGATGAAAGTCAGATGTTAAATTTGGTTTCTACCACGTCAAAACGTAATTCCTTGCAACGACAAACTGCGCCCTTTGGGCGGGACTTATCCATAACTGATCAGAGACTGTAGTTGTTGCTTTTCTTTTTGACAATAGAGAGTTATAGACATTGGCTCTAATTTCAGTTTATGGTGAAGCACAACACAACTGGAAACCACGACGTCGAAAAATATTTCTTTCATTCCTATAACATTAAACGCAACTCTTCCGTTATAGAGGTTATTATGTTTATGTAAATGTTCTAATTCTAAGCTCATTTTCGGTTAAAGTGGAATATTTAACAAGAGTAGACACATTTCTGAAATACAAATCTACAGAAACAGTGTTCGAGGTAACAGTGAATTTTTTTTTTAATGTTCGAAGTTAATTGGGATGATAAACGTAATACCCGTTGTTCTAAAATCATTAAACACCTTCGGGAACGGTATTTAAAATGTAAGTCACAAATAAAATTTCTCTCAGATATTGTGTAAAGGCACAGGCACGAGGCCAAAGCTCTTTAAATTGCGCTATTGGAAAAGCGAGCATCAAACAAAATGATAAAAATACATTGGAATCCTATGCTATTCATGTCATAAGAACCTGTATCAATCGATATATATAACATGCATGTATATATATATATATATATATGTGCATATAGAAACGCGCGCCTATGTCGAGATATTCTTAGACTTCGCAATTGGAATTACATGTACATGCGTGTATACTTAGTAGATATTATATACTGTCAACTGCGGTCTCTAAATTATTCTATAAAATTTACAGCTATTGCCACCAATAACGCGAATATCTTAAAATATTATTGTCTCTGTCTATTTCGGATAAGAAATAAAATCTTGTACGCGGAATGGATGAGTTTTAATGTACTAAAAACAACAAAATATTCAAAACATTTAGAAAGCAATTTGGGGAGCACTGCACTACGTTTTTTCTTCCTCCGATTTCATTTGTGTATATCTTCAGCTTTTTGTGAGGAAACCCGAGGAATAAGTCCTCGAAACTTTTAAAACGTGTTCTCAATTTCCATAATCGCCGCTTCTAATGAACCGGGTATCACTGAGCCCCATTGTTCAAAACTTCGAGGAAACTTTTTTGTCGCTGTTTTTGTTATTCTACAATGTCGAAGAACTTTTGGCACTCAGGTAGTCCACCTTTTCTCCGAATTTGCAATAAAAAGGTAGAATTTACACGTGCTAGCCGAGCGCATAATTCGGAAGGAAAAAAACAAACAGTGTTGCTGGTGCCCTTATTATGTGCACGGAAGCATTAAACTGAGGATTGACGTAAGCCGCAGCAGCTCAGCAATAACAATTGCACTACTCTGAAGAGCGCGCAGGATACTCATGATCAAATTACATGTTTTAGGAAAGTACTTTACATCAAAACCTCCACAATAACTTTCAGAAGTATGTTCAGAAACTGCTCGGGTAAGATAATCCCTGCGCTTTAAGACCTTGGATGCCTACCCTGCAGTTGCGCAGACGCCGAAGCGGGAGTCCCATTTTCTTCGCATCGTGGTTCGTAGCAATTGTGATGGGCCTCGAAATTCTGATTAAATTAAAAACAAAATACCCGAAGAAATTATCTTCCCTTTAGGTGTTGAATACGTAACGCAGATGAAATCTAAGCGCAGTTCACCCACGTTTTTGTAATGTAGCTTATATAGTTCTCTTACGTTAATATAAAGAGAAGTTAAACGATCAATGCGATACAAGAGGGCACAGGTCGTCCGCTGAACGTTCGACAACACGTAAATACTTTTTCTAAGCATTTTTGGATGTAAATTAAGTTTTCTGGAGCTCCGCGTACACAACATTCTCGTTGAATTCGGCGTCATTATAGACTGCGTTAGACATACTGTAGTTTGTCATATAAATAAATTGTATTTATTTAAATAACCTGCTCATTACCTATATCCAGGCTAGCAGAGAAACGCGCCCGTGAAATCATAGAAGAATATGTTTGTTTCCAGAAATACGATCGGCCCTAGATTCCGCGTGAAAATCTGCAACGCCGTCCTCAGTATCAAGATCTAAATAACTTAACGTTCATGTTACTTTTGCGTATTTCTTAAATATACGCTAGGCTCATTTCGCATGTCGCAATGAGTGTGTGTGCACAGGCTCTGAGCTAATACGACCGCCACCGGGCTGATCTCAAACGGTGAGAGAATGATTCGAATAAATAGGGTGATACATGGCGTTGAAATGGCGCAAATAAAAACATAGTAAAATTTAAAAAAAAACTAAATATTGACAAGGCAGGAGTATTCTACTAAAGGAAAACGTGCGAAATTGCAGCACCCGTTCATAAAGATTAGAAAAAAATTAAAAGGCAATACTACGAGCGCCTACGCTATCAGCTCATAACATAACCTCCCTTTTCTCGCCTTGAAACGTCAGTATAAACAGATGGTTGTCTTTACATAAATGTAGTCCCAGAATTTTTGTTATCATGTAAACAATGTGCCACCATTTTTAGCAGCCCGAGGTAGTTTTGCTGAAAATATACAAGGACCTCAAAAATTACTCATGCCTTTTTTCCGCACCTCGTAAGGATATTTATTAGAATCGGATGGCAGACAATCAACGTTGTTACGGCCATTACAACGTCTGACCTGCGCTTGGCATGTACGTGTTAAAGGCTACTGTTGCAAAATAGTGGCTCCTCCTTCCGCTTCAACATAAGTACACAATGTACACGTATGCATTTATCTCATAACATCAGCTACTACATAGCGGGGAGGGCGAGTCAGAGACACTCCTCGAAGATATGCGATGCCTTACAAGTATTTTTCAAGGCATGGAACATGGCACATTGACGCAAAGGTATACACTGTTTAAGTTATCAGTTTTATTTGCACACATTTCTTGAGCGCCATCTCTCGTGAACACGCGATGCACAGTGTTCTCTATCCCAATCTATGCGAAACCACTCACGAACGCGTACATTGCGAAGCCTCGGCGTAATCCGTAAATATATGGACATTGCTTATGCGTTGTTTGAGTTTAAATATTTGCGTACCAAGATTTACCGAGCCATCCTCGGTGAACAACGTTCCCTTTTAACGCAGTTTAAATTATGTCGTACCACGGATTGGGTTCTGAATTAAAGCTATTCAAAGCTCTGAACATATTGCGATTTTGAACAATATTGATGCTACAACCTATTTACGGATACACCTTATTAGTTCATAGCAATGAATCCGTTCATAAAAAGGCGTTCATTTTTTCAATTAATGATGTTTTAATTTCGAGGTTTAAAAAAGTGCAGATAAAATTTATGCATCAAGCGAGCGTGCGCTCCAGCAAGCTGAAGCATGTTTTCGAGAAAAAGTGCTCCGCCTCTCCAGGGTACAATCCGCTTATCATCGAACCACTAAATTTTAGAACGATTCTTTCTTTACAAGCTTTAGAAGTAAAACTTTGATATGTTTACGTACTGAAATATTAGCATTCCTATTGGTGCCGAGAAATCTTGCTGTGGCCGCATTGAGGATTTTTGTGAAAACACATACAAGAGCTTGTTTTTGTCATTTTTATAATATTGAGAAGGAGTGTGTTTAAAATTTAATCCGCCTGGTGTCTTTTAAGCAACTGTGAACAACACTGGCTTGGTTGTTTTCTAAAGCTGGCTTCTTAAACGGCAGAAAAATATATATGGCGAACATACCAAATTTCTATTATTACAAGTAAAATTAAGTACACGATGGTTCGCTTAAACAGCAGGAAGTCACCTGACCTCGTAATCTGGCCCTTGGCCAGTGGAAACCTTGTTCTAACTCACTATAGAACATCATCGATTAGGGGTCATAAAAATACCCACCAGTTCATAAACGCATTCACATAACATCAAATAGAAACTAGGAATGAACTATAAATATCAGACTCGCTACAGAGGTTTTACTCCACTTGCTGATGAGTTAGATGCATTATTCAAAATCCAGTCTTCGGTAGCTGAATATTTGTATTACTGAGAGCAAACTTTACAGCCTTATTTCTCGCGAAGCCCTCAGAAGTAGCTCTGCTACAAAGTATCGTCCCTTGACAATGCGTCACATATTGTCCCAGATCTGACGAAACGGGAAATAAAATTTCAAGAAAGCGACTCAGGCTGCGAATATCCAGTTCATTTATTTACTTGTTTATTTTTATTTTAATACGATCAGGCCTAGGGGCATTTCAGAGGGGAAGGGGGGGGGTATATGCAATATTGGTTGAGAAGAAAATTCAAACAAAACAAGACAAATTGGTTATAAAAGTTAGTCTGGTATAATCTTAACAAAGTGTGAGTAGTTAGTGCTGTTCTAAATAAAACAATGATGCGGGAAGGTAGTTTCATTCAGATGACGCTTCGGGGATGAAAGAGTCGATGTAAGTTGAAGTTTCACAGTGGGGTTTGCCAACTTTAAGACTGCGATTGATGCGGCTGAGAAATGAAAGAGGGGCTAATGAATAGTTTGTCTTTCAGAGAAGCGTTGGAATGACAAATTTTATGAAAGAGGCATAAACGAATATATTTTACGGCGTGAGAATAAAATAGGCAGGGTCAGAGTAGTTTTCACAGATGAAACAGTTGCGGTGCGAAGAGAGTTTCTGACTATGAAACGTGCGGCGCGATTTCGCAGGATTTACAAAGTTTGTTAGACCGGAATTCCAGATTGCTGCGGCATATTCCAGCTTTGAACGTATTAAAGTCTTGTACAAAAGAAATTTTGTGCCATAGGGATTAAAGAAATGTTTCGTTTTAAATATCCAAGCATCCAATTAGAGTTACTCATTATATGATTAGAATGATTTTTCAATGATAGGTTAGAAGTGATGTGAACACCAAGATACTTGAGTGAGGTTACAGATGTGAGCTCAGTTTTACAAATTGAGTATGGTGATGATGACGTGCTACCGCAAGACACCCTCACAGTTTTACATTTGTTAGCATTGAGAGTCATTTGCCATAAGTTACCCCATTCCGAAACCGCGCACACGTGAGCCTGAAGAAGTGCCGCATCGAATTCGTTAGTAATTTCACGATATATTAAACAGTCATCTTCGAATAAGCTAATATATAATAATACACACATTGGCATGTCATTAATATAAATAAAAAGCAGAAGGGGTCCCAAAACGGACTCCTGGGGAATATCGGATGGAACAGGACTCGAGGCTAGAACTTCCTTCATTTGTAGCAGCAAACTGTAGTCAATTAGTTAGCAAACATTTAATCCAAGACAAAACTGTACACTCAATATTAAGTTGATCAAGTTTAAGAAGAACAATAGCCTGTGAGATATTTTGTCAAAGACTTTGCAAAAGTAGAAAATAACGCAATCAGCCTGAGATTCATGGTGAAGGATGGAGAAAAGATTATTAGCGAAAGTAAGGAGTTGAGTTTCACAGGAGAGTGATTTCCAAAAAAAAACATTTTGCGAGGGTGAAAAACAAAATGAGTCTAAGAAACTAACTAGATTAGAATAAAATATGTGCTCCACATTTTTACAGGGACCACTGGTTAAGGAAATGGATCGATAATTCCGTAAACGTGCTCCCGCCGTTTACAACTACGTAATCCACACAGGATGAGAGGACGAATACGTAAATCGCGCTTCTGAAACGGCCGCCACCGTACGTGAGCGGCGGTAGAGGAGCGATATCGACCTCGGTGTGGATGCGCGCTTGCTGTAATTACCGGAGCTCTCCCACTAATTCTGAACACGTCGTCCTCGGATCATGCTTCGCCAACTACGATAGTGTCGCTCTCACGTTGCTGTTTTCGCTCGTAAACAATGACTGACAACATCCTTCTTTGTTTTTCTTCATTTTTCTTTAATCGACGAAGTTTAGTAGATTGTCAAGGATAGGCGTAAACCAACCACTTTTTTTAAATATAGGCCTTTTTGCTGTTTACAAACATGAACCGCTGATTGCGTCCCAAGCGACTTCGATCGATCCGTCTTTGTAAGCCTGTCGAGCTTGGTTATGTGACCTGTGCTGTAGAAAGCATAAATGCTACACGGACAACAAAGTTGGGGATTTAGCGAGGGCCTTCGGTTGTACGATTGAAATTCTCGGGGGCGACAAGTTGGTTCACAAGAATATTCGAAGAATTTGAGCAGATCTCGCGTCTTTTGGTTCGTTTTGACGTTCGCCGGGAGAATTGGTGGTTAAAACGTTTACAGACGTTTCAAGCAGCGATTTTAATGTGGGCTTCATTCATTATTTTTCCCTCGGACGTCAGACTTGAGCACAGCGTGGTGGCGTTTGCAAATAAAATGGTTTATAGTTAGTGACAACTTAAGAACTGCGGGACACGAAGCAAAAAGTGTAAATACAATAAGCCAGGCCCTGTGAGTATGAAGTTCCCAGTAACTATAAAACGCATCATAATCGTCAATATTTATTAAACTTTGAGGCCTCATACGGTCAATACCCGCCTCCGTTTTCTGCTGTAGGTATTCCCTTTCGAGTAGATCAATCCTGACTTACGCGTCATTTTTTTCTTTTTGTTTATTTACCGATTTATGTTGAAAGTGGTAGTCATCGAAGTTTTAATGATTGCGTGGAAGGGTGTAGATGTTTAGTGTCTGCACTTGTACGCAGGTTACCACATTCTACTCTCTTTCTAGAAACGTCTTACGGGGTTCCGTTTTGCCCAAAACGTTATTCGTGTACAAAATTATTTTATACACATTTATTTTAAATGTATATTTAGATTTCGTCTCTGTGGTATTTTTGTTTCCAGCGTCGACACGTACACTATTTGTGTCGAGGCTAGACTTTCCTCTATGTAACTCTCCGCGCAGATAACTGGAATATTTGAACACGTCCGACGGAATGATAAAATTATTAAGGGTACATGCCTATTGTTAAAGGACCTGTTGAGAGTTTTAAGAAGCTTCATTCTACGGTTTAAAATATATTTAAAAAAGCAAAATCGATGTTTTCAATTTATTGGCTCTAAATTTTGGTTTGCTTGGTAATAAAAGAATAGAGTACACTGCGTGTTTCTTTTTCTGCAAATATTAATATATTTTTTTACAGTCATCAGTGACGAGTAGAATATTGCGATCCGTTGCGCTTTATTTTCTTTTTCGATCACAGCAGCAATGAAAAAAAATATTCTGCGCAATCACAAAACCAAAATCTATTATCTATTAAAGGTTTAACAAATTCGAGCTCCAGAACAAGATGCCGAAGGAAAGAGATTTATTTTTGCTAAGCCGCTTTATTTTGCAGTGTGGTCCGAAGGGAGCAGCGGCATATCCTCGGGGCGATGAGAAGTCGTTGCTCTGAACTCGTCGTTCCGTCACTCGGAGAAATGGCATCACACACCACACACAAATACGAAAACCACACGCCGAACGTGAAAACGAACTTGAATTCCCTTGCGCCTATGCGTAGTGAGAATATGAAGTCTCTTTGGAGTTTCTGATGTTCCGTGCAACGAAAAGATTAGTCTAATAACGATTTGCATCGGATGCCACCTAGACATGCAAAGCAGAAAGCAAGACAGACTTCATCGCATCCGTGGGTGACTATTGAGACTGCCGTCTCGATGGAGGAACATTTCACGAAGTGATGGAAACTTCGCCAAAAATGGGGAAATCTTAGGCGTCCAATGAAAGAGTGAGAAACATGAAACACCCGTCACGTCTGCTGCTACAGGCGGTCGCCCTCCGTCCGCAGGCCCTCTCGCTCTAAAAAAAAAGTAGTACGTCCTCCTTAGAGGAGGAACACCCGTGTCTCCTATGTTCCTTTAGAAAGGGAGGAACGTTGCTCCCCGAAAAGAGGAGGAAAGTTGCTCCCCCATGAAAGGAGGAAAATTGACACCTATTTTTAACTAGGAAGGAAAAGTTCCTCCCATAAGAAGGGAGGAAGGTTGCCACCTTTTTCGCCCAATGGAGGAAACTTTCTCCCCTCGTGTAATTCATATAGCTTCCACCAGATAGCGCTCAAACCAAAAAAAGTTGGTGAAGCGACAATTTGTTTTTCAATGTCCCCCGACTTTTGAACGCTACATGTTAAATACACATACATAAATGAACACACAGAACACACGAAACACAAGCCCACAACATCAACAACGCAGCGACACCGAACCCCTCACCCCTTTCCACGTACGCTGAGTTCGCACTCTCTCTATATGCTGGCAGTCTTATTTTTGAATCCGACTTGGCCGGTGACTGCCATCATTTGTCGCATAAACACGGAGAGACGGAGCAAATATTGCTCGTACTTGATATATTATTTGAATCGTCTCTTGGAATAGACCCCATCTATTAATTCAACACCCTGATCAAAGCAAATGTAGATCATTAGGCTAATTAACTAAATTTAATAATTATCTTTTTAATAAGTTCGAAGAATCATGTTGGCAATGCAGTGTTCAAATGCAATACACTGGTGCTGAAATTCGCAACCAAGTGTTCAGTGCCAGTGTAATCTATTTTCAGTTTTGGTGGGGTAATAATTGGTTTTCATTGTTGCACAAGTACTTTAATAAATTTTTCAAACACACAATATTAGTGGTTTTATCAAGACTCTTGCAACAGCAGAGAACATATCTTGGGTCATGCTTTGTCACCCGTATTAGAGAAATGTAATATTGTTTTAATTTTCTAACCTGGAGCGTTTTTTCTATAAAAGTCAGTGCCGGGAATGATAAGGACCGACGAACCATGACTTTGGTATCGCAGCAGACAACTAAAATGAAACTGACTTTGGTGATATTGCCGCCCGCAGGATTGGAAAGCAACGCTCGGTCACGGACTTCTGGAAGATTCTGCGTTCATTCTTGCACCGGATGTAACTTTCGTCCTGCTTTCTTGTTCTCGAAAGTGCCAGTTCATCCTCGCGCCGAGCGCGCGACGCTCGAACCTTCTTTGCCAAACTTTCGAGATAGCGACGCACTGTAGATAAGCAGCTTCCCGCGACCTTGTCGTGTCAGTATCGTTCTCGCTCTCTGTTACGCCGCCGAATCGCCGCCCGCCCGCTTTTTATCTGCCTCGACGCTTTTTCTTTACTTATTTTGTCTGGCACAAGTTCGCCAAATAAACCTTTATTTTCAGTTCACTGTTAGTCTTCTCGCTACCTTCATTCGTGACAATATAATGCAACCGCTTGAAAGCATCACGTTCTCCATGTCAGAAAGTTAAAAAGCCTGTTTTGAGAGTTTGAGTAGATCGCTTAGTCACTTCCGCTACTCTATAAGCAATCCCTTATGGGAATGGCCTCCGCTATAGGCAACCTGCAATGCTGTTTGGTTTGGCGCCATCTAGCGACTGAAGCAAGAAATATTGGGTACCCCTGGGAGTGGCGGCTGCATTGTTCAAACGTGAGCTTTTACTCTGGTGGCGCTGCTTAGCCTAGTGTCTGAAGCAAGAAATACTGGGTATCCCAGGAAGCCGTGATCGCGTAACGTGCCAGTACAGCGGAAGCTACGGCCCTGGCGTGCCAATCGGAACTTGACTGCGTATCACCGGAGCGCCTCAACTCCGAAGAAGTATCAGGCATTTCGCTGAGTCATGCTCCAATATCTGTGCGTTGCGCTCCTATACGTCGCGCATTTCGAAGCCTTCGGCACGCAATGTGGGGCTTATCGTTCACCCTTTGCCAAGTTACAACGAGACAGGGTATAACCGTGGGCTCTCACCCTGCTGGCGCCGCCTGGCCGTTGCCGGCTGGCTATACGTATTTACCGTAGCGACGCCGCGTTTTTCTGTTTTAGAGAACGGTTGCAACCCGGTGCAGAATATAGCGTTACGAGATGCTAACGCATTGCAACTATTTCGGACACTAAAGCTAAGATAAAAGTTTGTACACCAATTGTTAGTAATCTATTCATGTCGCTATCTAAATAGAACGTTAACTTATTATCGAGTAAGTTTATGTTCATCCTTGCTTCTTTAAAAGTACGTCCAGTACGTTTGTGAAGAGTAGACTTGAGATCCACGTTGTTGACGCCGGGTTGGCTTCGTCGTGTACTACGGCCGCGCCTCGTTTCGCGACACGAGAGGAACTGCGCGATAATGGACTAAGTCGACCGCATAAAAAAAAGTGCAACGGGTTTTTTTTGCTTATTTTTTGCGAGTGCGTTATTTGATATGCCTAGCACAGTAGCAGGAGATGCCGCACAAACTAAAAAAGCGGCGGTAAACCATCGGCTGTGGTGAATCATCCGTTCCTTCAAGACCGCGGATCCGGCCTCCTCCCCCACTTCTCGCCCCGCAACGAGAATGGAATGTCTGCACTACCCTTTCTTCGAAGTCGACTCTTCCCGAATGAATAGTTGACCTTGTTTCCCGGATCCATTAGCTTCGATTCTTCGCCGAATTCTCATTTCAGTGTCATGTCTTGCTGGGAGCTATGGTTTTGAAGAAAAAACGCGTGTTCCCGCAAGCCGGTCGTGGTCCCGATGTTGACGGACTGCGACGTGTGATCGGACGCAGTTGCTCGCCGCAACGCAGTGCTCGTTCCGTTCAACTGTATATGCTGTTCTGTTTTACAGAGAACTGAAATAAACGCACGCACGGATTATCTTTCGATGTATGATACCTACGCTTTATTTCAAGAGTCCATGTTCTCGCGGAGGTGACGGGGTTAAGAACAGAGATGGCAAAATTACTGTTCAAAAAGTAATTAAATTACATTACTAATCACTTTCCTGAAAGCTACAGAATTGTAATTGAATTACATTACAAATTATCACAGACTAAAGGTAATGACATTACATTACAATTACTTTCCAAAAGTAATGAAATTACTATGAAATTATTTTGACATTACTTTTGAATACCTTGAGGCAGTAATTTGCGCTCATTTTATTTACCATAGACACCAATATAGTGTTTACAAATCAAGCCCTCGTTTGCCCCCACAGCGCGTGTGCAGGAACCAGATCCGGGAAAAGCGAGGCGCTGCGCATGCGCTGTGCCGACAACAGCGCCACCGCAGTGATGTCACGTCAAAGAGCTGAGTTGGTCCATAAGTAGCGAAACGCGAATCTTCCTGTTTACACGGCATCAATCTTATGTGCCTCATGGTGAACCATACTGAACAGTGGTTTTGCTGGCGCACATGACATAAGTGTTAAACATGATGCTTCTTTAGATGTGACTCAGTAAGGCAGTCGACTCACCGGTTTCGCTGTTCATTCAATGCTGAAGGTTCGTACTAAAAGGGTGACATCTTTCCGTGCTTCCTGCTTTAGAAGTTGTAGTCCGTGTAAGTTTGTTTAGTCAGGCAATGACAGCATGCTCTTACAGAGGAGTCGTCACGTGAAACGTTTCCCTTTTTCCTCGGACGCAATCTAATTCTATTCTCCCGAGAGCACTATACTCGGCGATAACTCTTTCTTGGCAATGCAGTGGAGAGGAGGAGAGCCCGCACACAGCTTTATTCAGCGCTCAAAATGGGAG
>JAZHYW010055647.1:0-33966 GCA_037355805.1 Ixodes ricinus | reverse complement strand
CAGACTTGTACACGTTACTGAAAAATAGTAAGGAATTACATTTACAATTACTCGAGGCTAAATTGTAATTTATTACAATTACAATTACTCTCCCATGAAAGTAAGTGACCGTTACCCCCAAAAGTAATCCGTTACTTTCGTGGCGTTACTTTCAACAATATTTTCCTCAATTAAGGGAAGAAAGTTATTCAAGTTCTTATTGCTGCCACCTGCTCCATTTATTGACCTTGAGTATTTTGAGCAACAGCTGACTATCGAAAGTCTCGTCAGACATTTCGCGTTATTTCTTTCTCAATATGTTCACTGCTACACTGAACACCCTTTGAACTGAGGCACTGGATGGGAGTTCCATATTGTGCCTCACGAATGCTTCATGCTCTGCATTGAGCTTTTTCAGCGAAGCAATGGATCGAAGTACTATTTAGCTCGAAGATAGAGCAAAGCTTCGTCGTTGCAGCCGTTGCCTGATATTCGAGAGTTTTAATGGAGTTGTTAACAGTAAGGTGATAAATAAATAATAAATAAGGTTTGGCTCGATATTCTTCTTCGAGCCTCGGTTGAGCCTCGGTCGAGCCTCGGTTGAGACGTTGGTGAATAAGAAAAAGTTTCCAATATTTAAATATAAGTAATCAAGAAAAAAGAAACAGGACACTCATAACAACAATTAATTGGAGCGTTGGTTGAAACAAGGAAATGTAAACGCACGTTTGCCATGTGTACCTTTCTTGGTGCCGTTCAAAAGAGCACGGAGCACGGACCGATTGCAGTTTACTCCGGTGTTCTCCAGATAGACGTCCGCTGTGATGCCACGGGCAGCGAAGGGCAGAGAACTAAGCGACGCTATGGCCCCACTCATGAGTTTCACCCTCTCCTCGAGCCCAGAATCTTGCTACGTCAGCCACCATTATGTTTTATTTGTAAAAATATCTGCTTGAGATAAGATGCGTCCCGCTGGGGTAAAAACAGGAAAAAGAAAAAAGGAAGACTATTACCATTTTCGAAGTGCTCGCAAAAAGCTGACTCACAAAAAGGGTAACTGAGATGCAGATAACCTGGCTGGAATCCACAAATAAAGTAAGCCAACCCTAGAGTTGGACTACAAAAAAAAAAGTAAGTAGCTTTTAAAACAGGGTCAAATAAGGTGAAAGAAGAAAAAAAAATACATCCTGTTTTCTAAGACAAGATAAGTGTGCATCGACCAACGAGGATGCTTGTGACAATAACACCTTCACATATTATCACATCTCTTTTAGTGGATTTTAGGGTAGACGGAGCGTTGTCTTGTGTTGTGACATTATGAAAATGGTCGTCGTCACTATAACCGAGAAGGACATTGTTAATTCTTGTCTGTGCACTTACCACCTCGAGCTTCTCGAAGAGGCACAGAATCACTTGGTGTCGTCCTCTCCCAGTCTTCGATCGCAAAGAAAAGCAAAGGGTCTAAAAAAAGCGTATATATTTCCCCCTCCCTTTTTTTTTTTTGTAGAAATGTTTATTTGGATTTTTTGACATTGTTGTTAGGGTCTAAAAAAAAAGATTCAGGGGCTTGGTGTTGCAAAAAAAGGCTTTGTGAAACTGAAGAGTGCCAAGCCTCCCTTTGCGCTGGTTGCGCTCAACTTTACCGAAATGAAAACGACCTTCTCTTTAGAGGGGGGGGGGGGGTCTGGTTCCGAAAAAAATGTAACGGATTACAAGGAATCCGTTACGTAAAAAATGTAAGGGAATTACTTTAAAATTACTCTAGAAAATATGTAATTATTCCGTTACTAAATTACCGATAAATGTAAGGGATTACAAGTAATTGCGTTACTTGTAACGGATTACGTACAAGTCTGCTAGTAACGACTGTCCTTTTGAAGCTCTCTTAGGTAAGTGACCTATGTGTTTGTCCTTTTCATTACAAATTCAGACTAGCTAAAACGATAAGAAAAAAGCGCCAACAAAACGAGGACACAAAATACACGAAGACGACCATTTTAATTAATATCAACCAACCAACCCAAACCCGAGCTTTCTTGCAGATTCAGACTACACGCCTAAATACTGTCAGATTATGATGCCAATAAAACTTTAACGGTTCCCGGTCAAAGAAATGCAAAAATATCTTATGTGTAAGCACCTTTTTTATTGATCACACCATCGTGAGACCCATTATAACAGTCCAGGGGTCCGATTTTGGTCAAGCTGAGGAGAGAGAGCGCCTCGGCTTGTGATTGGACGTGACGCCATACATTTCGCGTTATCGACCAATGAGATATTTTTGATCCGTCCTCGAGTTCACAATCCGGTGATATCTTAGTGAGAACGTCTGATTAACATACAAATAGCGAGAGAGATCTCTTGGTCAATCGTGTTCCTGTCGTTAGTACCCCTTCATCGACTGGTCGATGTCAGCTTACGCACAACAGCAGAATAATTTGCAATTTCCGAGCGGAGCGCGAGCTGTCAATGGCTTCCCAACGTGAAATAGCAGACGATTAAAATTTTAGCCCTCGTCCGATCTCACTTCTCCGCGGAGCTCAGCTCGAAGCAGACGATCAGCTTTTTTTGTCCGGTGTGTTACCAGACGACGTGAGGCGTTTACTTGTCTTATTCCTCGTCTAGGAATGACGATTCGCGACAGACGAACCGCTTTCTTCGCTTGCATTAGCAGACAAACCACCCGCGAACGCCATCTTAGCTGGATCTTCGAGATTGATTCTAAATCTCGTTGTCGCTCTCGCGCTGAGCAAACTAGGACCCCAGGTTATGTTGCGAGACATCGACATTAGGAACGTTGTGCACGCTTCTGAAGATTACGCGGTCATTGGGGTAGCACTTTATGCCTGAAAATGTTTAAGTTGTTGTAATTTTAATAATCGAAAAAAAGCGACGGCCCCAAATTCGATCCTTGAAGTACCATTAATCCTCGAGGGTGGCAATTTGTGTGAGAAGGACTACGTGGATCCATATCAGATGCTTTCTGGAAGTCCAAGAATACAAAGTCAACTTGCGCGGCTTTGTATTATGAAGTCATTATATCATGGGAAGGCTGACTAAACAGAATGACGCTACACAAAATATATCTGAAACCTTGTTGATGCGACAAAAAATTTGCTTGCGCTTTTAGGTTTCGTAATAATGAAGTAAGCAACAATCTACGTGGTTTTAAAGTATACATTGTTAATCAAAACTGGCCTAGACTTATTTACGTTGTTTATATAACCCCTCGTTTGTATTGCGGCTATGTTGGCATACATACATTCAAAGAAAGCTTTACCTTCTAAAGATTTATTTGTATTTTTTCTTCGACCAAGTTTCCCAACTTTTACCACAGTCTCGGGTGTTCTACATAATGATTAAAAAAGTAATTGGAGAGGGTGTCAAAATACGCTTGTACTTTTTGAATACACGCTAAAGAATATGATCCAGGCGATTCACTTCGTTAAAAGCTCTTTGAGCAAAGTTACACAATTTTACACGTAAAAATGTCGGATATCGTTGCAGAAATGAACTACGTAGCTGATGTCATGCGTTCACTTAGTGGTCGAGTGATCATTCAGTTATTAACCTGCGGTTTTCTGTTCCTTCTATAAATGCGTAAAACAATTGCTTTTTATTACTACGAAGCCAACGTTAACGTAACTAGCAACGTGCTGGCGGGTTTCCTTGACGTACATTCTGCGTGACTCCTACATGCTATGTGCTGAAGACAATTGTTGTATGTTAAATTTTAGTTAATATATTGTCTTTTATCATAACTAGCACTCATCACTTGTATACGAAATGTCCCCTTGGTGTAAAGTAATACTTAAAAGGCTATGAAAAAAGTGTTTTCTTGCTTAATTCGCATAATGTTGGTGATAAGATCGACTGGAGGCTAAGAACACTTTGCAGAACAGAAATCACTGGCAGCCAAGCAAAATTTTACTCATACCCTGCCTTCCGTATTCTTAAACAGTACCAAAGAGATTGCGATGTTGCAGAGTAAGAAAGTATGATACAACACTTACGTATTTTCATGGCGTAGTTATTCCGAATAGTTAATGACCTAATACATAGTAATTTTTAATGTATATTAAATTACTTAAGAAAACAATCAGTGAAACCATTTCGAATTTGCTGAATTTGCATAAAAGAGTTGGTGAAATCATACCTGGCCCAATCATTGAATGACGCCGCGCAAGAGAGACGCACAGACGTTGAACAAATTCACAAAAAAAATCCCTAAATAATTTGGCTCGAAAAGTATAAAGTACTTTTTTGTTTCCTACAAGGTAACAAAATAATCAAATTAAGATTTTATGTTCGTCAACCGGATGAAATTAGGTAACTTCACGCACGCTTGTTGACATCCCACTAGTCAATATGTTGAAAAAATATGATTATAAAGGAAAACGATAATGTCCTTAGTGCTACTTCCTTTGAAGTCCTGTAACACTGAAGTTCATACGAGCACCCTCGGCTAGAACTGCTGAACATACGCCATACTTTGACGTCGTGTCAAATCTTATATCCACTCTCATAACAAAATGCGCACCTTTCCTTGGTCCGTTCGCTGCACGATGTTTTCCGCTGTCCTCTTTTCGTCTCTTTGTGTAGGTACTTGTTAGAAGCAATAAGAAAAAAAATCCTGTTATTTCTGTCACATGCGCTCCAACGCAAAAACTCTTCTCAGAATTAACACAGCACGATCATGCGAGAGGACATTGCATAACGGCGGTCACACTGGCCGCATCGCTGAACATCGGCGCATTAAGGCAGCATTAAAGATGCACTGAAGACGAAGGTACGGGGCTACTCACGCAATTAATAGCAATGACGGGAAGATTTAAGCTTCACTTTTTTATGTTTTACTTTGGTTACATAATTGAATTATAAATATGACCCCTGGCAAACTGCGTGCGACCCTGTATCGCTTCCCGTGACGTATCTTTTTTAAACTCGTTTGGAGAAACTAAATTAATGTCACTTTGCCCTTGAACATTGATAAAATTGGAGCAGTCTCAAGCAACTGCTTAAAGTGGCTTACAAGCCAGTGAGTCAATCTCTTTGTGTACAACGTCAAACACTGTATATATATATAAATGACAAGACAAACGCGTCAAGAAAACCAACAAATACTCATTCCTTTTTTGAAAACAGAAATTTTCGCAACTAAACCATACTGGAATAAAATTCATCTGACTTATCCGTCTCTACATCTTATTTTCGTATTATGTAAAGGTTGTATTTATGAGAACCCAACTCTAAACACATTAGAGAACAAGCGGGAAATTTATACCCTTGAATTGCCTTTCATAAACAATTCTCGTTCATATCCTCTGCAATACAATTTTTCTCCCTAATATCCCACACCTCTTGTAGCTTTACCCCACTCCACCATAGTCTCTTAGTGTCCTTCGTCGAGACCTCACTGTCACCCCTGTTTGACATGACCAATTAAAACGCTCTTCAAGTCCAGTTGAGTGCACTGTAAAAAGTGGCCGTCACTTTTACCGCGATTTTCTTGTCAATTTTGACGAGTCCTCAACGTCAATGAAAAAGAGGTTGCTACCGCCGTCAACAAGGGGAGGGGAATGAGCGACGAAGAGCGCAATAAACAAACAAAATGCGCGGTAATAGAGCGTCCCGATTAGCTGCCACTGGGAGCACGTCATCCGAAGTAAAACCCATCGCGATGCGATCGCATTTCGCGCCTTGGCGCCTTCGGAACCCTTAGGAGCCTGGCGTCCTTTTCACCTCCTCTGCACTTTAGTGGCGGGTGACTGGGTTTACATGGCGCTGTCGCACTGAAGCATCGAAGAAGCGTCGTTGTTTATTCGTTAGGCCATTTTGTTTAGCGTGTTCTTGCAAGCGTGGCTGGAAGCCGGACGGGGTTCACGGGCTCACAAAGCGACGCCTGGCTCGTAGCCGCAGTCCCAAACCAAGTGCGCCGCCCAATAAAGAGGTAAGTCTACCGTTTACATGCATTCGTTCGCTGCTGCTTTTCGCGAGGCATGGGCCTGCTAGTTAAAAACGTGCATCCCTTTTTCTCGTGTTTATGTCAAAGTTACCTTGCTTTGTATTTGTGACATGCGTGCGCGGTGGCGGTGACCGGTTATTTCAGGATGCAAACGGTCACGATATCGCAGCTTCCAGACGTTCCTGCGTAGAATAAGCGCTGCCCTTCAGCGTGTAGAGCTGGCGTCGTTCAGAGCAACGGGTCTCTATCGCTTCACCGAAAAGCACCTTTTGTGGACAGACGTTTCATGGACTCGCGTTCGTCGACACAAACGTTCCATCGATACTCGTTACACGAACTGAACGGTGTAAGGACATTTCGTGACACGTGTATCCCACACGTACTCGCCGCTTCGTGGCAACTGTCTGAGGCGGCTCATTACAGACAAAAGCTAATCTGAGTTGTCGATGAAACGATCTGTCGATCAAGCAATCTGGTGATGATTCATCGCGTTTCGATAAAAAGATCTATCAATGAAACGTCGTTAGACTGCAAAGCAACATGCTCGCGCTTGTTACTGACTTCGCTCGCCCGTCGCTCGCACGGATGATGGAACGAAGATGGTCCGGGCGCTTCAAGACGGGGCAGCGTTCAACGCCTTCAGCGTGTGTGGTGCTCAGTTTTGCGTTACTTTGAGAGCTCTATTCGAAAGAAAATGCAGTGGCTGAACCCGCGGACGCTGGCTTTGAGAAGCTCGAGTTTGGCTAACCTTGAATTGCCATGTTGCTACCCTACTTTTCAGACTCTCGGGCGAAATTTGTAAAAGTAAACTACATGTTTTATTGCATTTGTGGAGCATGTACTTTGTAACACTACAGCAACAATTAGGGTTAGAAGTGTTAATGGTTCAAGAACGCGAAAGTGTCTCCTTGTACTGGTAGTACGCAAGTCATCTCAGGCACCTGTGAAGTGTGTGAGATAACATTAGATGCTTGGTTAGATCACGTCTACTAATGACTCGAATCTCTAACGCACAGGAGAGAATCTCAGCTTGTTGCACAGAATACCGCCATAATCCCGAATTACCGTCTGGCAAGGTAAGCAATCGGCTATCCTGATGACTTTTTTCCCCTTTATTTTCAGATTATTAAGCATAGATAGGGAAATTAGGTTAGGTGCTTGCTTAGATCACGTGTACTAATGACTCTAATCTCTAATGCACAGGCGAGAGAGCTCTGCTTGTAGCACAGACGCTGCCATAGTTCTGAAGCTCTGTCTCGCAAGATAGGCATCCAACCATTCTGCAGACTCTTCGTTTTAAGTTGTTATGCGTATATTGTGAAATTATGCTTGGCGCTTGGTTAGATCACATTTACTAATGACTAATTTGATCCACAGGCATAGGCGTAGACTATGGGGGAGCAACGGGGCTCGTGCCCCCCCTGGTGAGATCCAGGGGGGCAGAGCCCCCTCCGGGCCCGGGCCTTGATCTTTTTTTTTTTTTTGCTTGTGTTTGTTGTTAGTTTGTCTTTGATAATTTGTATTTTGTCTTAAATGTATAATACTTCACCCATGTTTGTGCACCACACAATAGAACGCTAAGTTGTTTGTGGGCACTGGAAAATAAACCATTATTATTATTATTATTATTTCCGAGACGCTGTTTACGTGCCATGTAACGAGCTTCTAGTAGTAGGATGTAAACAAAATAACGCCCACGTTGCCTTTATTGACAAAATACGTGGGAAATGGAATCCCAGCGTGCTTGCGTTAGCTTCAATCTCCAGTTCTGGCGAAAACATAACGCGCAGCACCCCCCCCCCCCCGGGGAACTTCTCAGCCTGCCCCCCCGGGAAAATGGAAAGTCTACGCCGCTGTCCACAGGCCAGAAGCTCTGCGCCTATCACAGGTGCCGCCATAGCCGCGAGGCACCGTCTGGCAAGGTGAGCAATAAACTACCTTTCGCACCCCGTGCATACGGGATCCCACATCGTACCGTCGCTACCTGGAATGTGCTCGAGGAGCACACCTCTGTCGGGCGGCACACGAACGTGGGAACCTTCATGGAGAGATGGCGGACGTCGAACGCATCGCGCGCATCAAGACTCGGCGAGCGCGACCTCGAACGGGCCATCGTGCTCGTCCAGCGGCGCCGACCGGACCATGTACACCAGTTCGACCAGCAGCGCCATCCACCCCATGACGCCCACAACGACGACACCGTCATGGACATGCCGGACGATATTTTGAGGGGGGGGGGGGGGCGGGCGGGGTAGGGAGGGAAGTGTGGGCACCCTGGCGGCTCTCTAGCCCAGCTGCCAGACTAGGGTGCACAGGCGGCGGACTTTCCCGTGTGGCGGCGGAGTCAAGCCGGCGCACATCGCCCGCGCCACCTTGACAAGACGAACCAGAAGCGGCGCGCAGGCAGTAGCTGCCCGGACTCAAGCGCCGCCGGTAATGACGTTAGTGTATTGATCGGTTCGTCCATGTCCGATTATATGTAGTTTCTTAACCTCGAAACCACTGGCTCCATGTTATTCCTTCGGGTCGGGTATGCAGCATGGCAAACCGACCACAAATCTTATGTAGCTAAGTAAGATCTTGTATGTGCATGTGGGTCACGTGTACGTTTACAGGATCTTGTACCCAATAGGCTCGTATAAAAATTTTACAGGACCCGTATGAAATATGTATGCGGGGTTTTCGTTAGGGTATAGGTAATCCATACGGCGTTTATCGAGGTGCGAGTGACGAGAGAGAGTCCGCCACCAACGAAGCCACGACCCGCTAGCACCGAACACATTCCCCCGCGTCACAGTCCACGAGTGCCACTCATAACTCCGAAAATGAATGCGGGGGAACACTGGGCCTTTATCCCGAAGAAAAAGGTCAGCTATTCGTGCAGGACAGGTGCACTTCGAAGAAAGGTCAGGGGCCTTCTCTTTTGAAACAACAAGGCGCGCCTACGCCTGGCTGGGCTTTCCTTGTACACGAAGTCGACAGAATCGCAGGCGGGTTTTGCGGGTCCATGTCTCTTGTTTCGCTGTCCGAAACTCGTAATGCGAGCGAACAGCCTGAATAAAAAAACTTCAGAGTGCAAAAATAGCAAAAGTTTGGCATTGGATCGTAGATTAAACTGGATTTTGGATTGTAAAACAGGGTCACCGATCGCAAGTCTCAAAATATCACGCATGATCGCCGAGAAACCGGCAACCGCGTCTTGGTGTGTCTGAACCGGGTCGCACGTGAACCGCATTCGCAACCGCTCCGCAAACGCATCCGGCGCCAGTGTGAATGCGCCATTGTAGCGCGTTCACACTGGAAGCAGATCTGCGAACGCGAAGCGGGGATCGAGCAGTTAGAGCGCGTTTTTGCCAACCACTTCGCGACCGATTTGACCCAACCGCTTTCGCGAACCGGCCACCAATCGCAGCGCGACGCTGACGTGACGTCGGTGAATCTCGAAACAAGATGGCATCTGTCGCTGGTGAGGCGTCCAGGGCGATGTGGTCCTAGCGTTACAGCAGACAAATCAATGAAGAAACGTGATGTTCACGTCCGTCACTTGAATCTGCCGCGGAAAGAGTTGACTCGTAATCTTAACGGGCTTCGCTCCTTTGATTTAGTTCGTGCAAGACTTTGTTTATTATTGGGGTTTCCAAAGCCCACCGTTCCCTGCCTTATTAGTCTTTGCCCGTAGAACGTCGGAAACCGCCCTTGATCGCCCGAAATAACAGCTTTTATACCCTCTAAGACAGTCACGTAGACTATTGAAAGCTTTCGACACAGTGCATGGCCACTATGAAAGTCGATAGAGACGTCGTGAGCCCAATTGCGTAGCCAACACACTACCGAGGAGCTGGCAGGGTACCTGCGCTATCTCAACCTGTAACGTTTACTACAACAACACAAAAATAAGGGAACTTACTAAGAAATATTGTGTCGGTACCAGATGATTCAGAGGTAATCCATACGGCGTTTATTTGAGCTTAATGTCAAACGAACAGTAGACTCGATCGACGTGCGAGTGACGACCGGCTAGCACGATCCATTCACACCATCCACCAGTGACGCTCTCTACTCCGAAAATGATTCAAGCAAACAACGAAAGGGGAAACTGGCCCTCTATCCCGAAAACCAGGTCAGCTTTTCTTGCGGGAAGGGTCCACTTTTCGAGTCAGCAAGGCGCGCCTAGCTGGGCTTTGCTTGTGGGCGAAGTCGGGGGAATCGCAGGCATTTCCGCGGGTCTACATGTCTCTTCTTACGCTTCCTGAACTCGCGATGCTTGCGAACCACGTACGAACAGCCTAAATAAAAATCTTCAAAGTGCCAAAATAGCGAAATTTTGCCTTTGAATCGTAGATTAAACTGAGATTTTTGATTGTGAAACAGGGTTGCCAAACTCAGGTCTCAAAATATCACATGTGATTGCCGGGAAACCGCCAACCGCCTCTCCGTGTGTCTGAACGGGATCGCTCGGGAACCGTATCCGCAACAGCTTCGCAAACGTAGCTCAACCGCCTGTGCGAACGCGCCATTAGGGAGATAGCCACCGAAATGCTCAGAACTTGAAAGGGCTCTGCAATCCTATGTAAGCGTATACCTTTTTTGCGGTTTCCACATCTCTATGTGCTTCGGGCAGCCCAGCGGGCACTGAGGCGAGTAACTAAATGTCAGTGCGTCACATTTTACCCAAACGACGCGGAAGCCTCCTCCACCTACTGGGGCGCCCCGTGGTACCGAACGTGCGCGGCATGTGACGACATCGTGAGGTTGTAGGTCCTTGCCAGCTCCTGCCTTACGAGTGGTCAAAGCCGCTAACAGCTCTTTTTTAGTCGAAATACAAAATATAAATGGCGCGAACCGTTTGAAAATATTTATGAAAGTAGTTTTTGTTCAACATTTTAGATAGAAGAGAAACAAATGCAGTTTGTAAAGTATGGAAACAAGAAATGACCCCTCGACATACCCGCCACTAAGCGGTGGAAAAGGCGGTGCACAGTAGAAGAGGGTAGTGGGACCAGGCGCCGACGCACGACCGCATTGCTGTGAAGCGGCGAGCGTAGAAAGGTCCCGAATGTGAGGCGGCGCTGCGGTCGTATGGGCTGGAGATTCCGACCGGTTCTGAACGTTACCAAGGTCATCGGCGAGCAAGTTTGGCTTGCGGTTTGGCCGTTTGGCAGTATGAGAGCGCGAAGTGGCTCCCGTTCTGAACTGATCTTTACCCCGTGTTTGCTGTCGTTTATGGCCAATGAAGCGTCATGCCGAATTAGTGTTTAGTCGTGCAGCAAATGCAATGCGAGCGTTCCTGGCTGCCCGCGTCATTCAGCCTATCCAACCACATGCTTTAGTAGGCGCCTTGTCGAGACGTCGACGCGGAGTGCGGCAGCCGTGAGCGCTCGCTGACCTCAGTACCCCTCTTGTTAACGGCCACCCAAGCCAGGACCAGGGACGCCATGAAGGATGTTGTTGTTGGCTTGTTTTTGCAATTTCGGTTGCCCTAGATCTTTCAAAATAAAGTGACATTCAATAAAAATAAAAGTTTCACTGAGTTACTACGTTCAGTGCGCTCAGATTCGGTGGAAATTAAGAGCCAGTCAAAACGTCGTTGCAGGGCCCCTTTGAATATACTCCAGGGAAGACTTGCGCGTATTGCCGTTTGCTCAGGAGTAAAACCACCGAGGAAATAAAGGGCCCTGATTGGCCTATTTGAACGTCCCGGTCTTTCGCAAGCAGGTGACAACAATCACTGTTTTCCGCTCGTTGTTTGTTGTTTTAGATAAGAAGACTGCTTTAATCGAAGACTCTTTTGCGGAGGTACAGTGGCGAACGGCGGATTGTATCACGGGGGCAAGTGTTAATCCACCCGACCCCCTCGGTTCACGACGCTTCGCGGCGACAGTCTGCGGTTGCAGATTACAAGGCGACACGGCGGGGAGCCGACTGACGATAGATATTTGGCGGTAAACAAAAGGCTAGTTTGGGTGGTGAATACAAACCCCACCACGGCGTGGTGGAGCTCTAAAGGCGTCTTGATCCGCCATTAACGGCAAAACGCGAAGATGAAGGCGTCGGTTCCCGAAATGGCTGCAAGCCCAGCGAAGCAAGCAGCCAGCCAGCAAGCCAAGATCTCTCAAGGCGGCATCGTTATATCCTAGGCGGCATCTGTGTACGTATGAAACACTGGCGCACGTTTTAACCCACCGCCGGCGGCGCGCACTTGTGATACTCCTAAGAAAAAGGCCAATCGCGGGCCTAGGATTTGCCCCATGGTTTTAATCCCTAGGAAAGCAGCTATACGCAACCAAGGCTGGCCGAATTATATTGAGTCGCCTAGGAGATCCCGTATTTTGGGTCCAAAATAACACCCCTTCCACCACTTCCGTGGGAGGACGCGTTGCTCGTGAACACCAAGCGCCTTCCTCACTCTCACATTCCAAATCCCGTCAATCGAATGCGTACGGATCCAACCCGGAAAATGAAAGCCCTCACACTCCCTGAAGGTGGATCCATTAAATTTTTTTCATCTGCACAGACTGCACAGATGCACAGGGAAATACTCGAGGAATACGGAACCGAAGACATCGTAAATATCGAAGAGTGGTCGGAAAGCCTTAGAGCAGCAGCCGAGCGGGCGACCAAGGTCGTTCCCGAAGAGGCAAACGTGACAGTGGCGGACAGCCGACTGCTACACCTCTGGGAGGCAAAGGCGAAGCTGGAGCAGAGACTGCGAACCCAGAAGGGAAACAGGAGCCTGCGCAGAAGAATAGCTCAACTCAGCAGGACCATAGAGGCGCATGCTAACCAAGTCACGTCGCAGCAGTGGGAGGACACGTGCGACGGCTTCGACGGGCAGCCGAACGTGCCTAGGACGTGGAACATCTTGCGCCACCTGCTCGACCCGGAGGGTAACAAGACCGCGCAGAGAAACAAGTTGTGCGAAATCATCAGGAGACACGAAGGGGGAGAGGCGGATTTGGTAGAAGACGTCCGGAAGCGATACATCGGCGACTACCCAAGAAGACAGCTAACAACCTATCGTGGAGATGCGAACGCCCTCCTCGACGAAGACATCACAGTGTACGAAGTCGCGGACGTCATACGCGGCCTCAAGACCAAGTCGGCCCCCGGTCCCGATGGCGTCACGAACAAGATGCTTCGAAACCTGGACACGGAGGCGGTCGCAGCAGTAACGCGATTTCTGAACAAGTGCTGGCAGAATGGGAAAATACCCAGGCAGTGGAAAGCGGCGAAAGTGGTCATGATTCCCAAGCCGGGGAAGAGGCCCCAGCTCGAAGCGCTGCGCCCCATCTCCCTCACCTCGTGTGTGGGAAAACTGATGGAGCACGTTATCCTAAACAGACTGAACAACTACATGGAACGAAAACAGCTCTTCCCACACACCATGATCGGATTTCGACCACATCTATCAACGCAAGACATCATGCTCCGGCTCAAGCATCAGATCATAGACGGTGAGCAGAGCTCGCGCCTAGACACGAGAGCGATACTCGGGCTCGACATAACCAAGGCCTTTGATAACGTCAAGCACGACGCCGTTCTCGAGAACCTGGAAATGCTCGGAGTGGGCGCTCGCACGCACGACTACATTCAGGATTTTCTCAATGACAGAACGGCGCAAATCTCGATCGGAGGCGCCACGTCAGACGACATCATGCTAGGAGGAAGAGGGACGCCCCAGGGCTCGGTCCTTTCACCGTACCTCTTCAACGTCGCCATGATCGGACTTCCAGAGAAGCTAGAAGCGATCGGCGGATTACACCACAGCATTTACGCTGACGATATCACGCTCTGGGTGACCGGCGGCAGCGACGGTTTCATACAAGACACGCTGCAAGAAGCGATTCGGGCGGTGGAAAGTTACGTCGAGCCAAGAGGCCTTGCCTGCTCCCCGCAGAAGTCCGAACTCCTCCTCCTCAAGCCGGTCCGTGCCCGCCAGCTACCGTCGGACATCGAGCTGTACGTCCAGGGTAACAGAATCCCCACGGTCAGGAGCATACGAGTCCTAGGCCTTAGGATACAAGCCGACGGAAACAACTCCGAAACGATAGCGTCGCTAAAAGCAACTGCGTACCAAATTACGCGCCTCATCTCCCGAATCGCCGGTAGAAACTATGGCATGAAGGAGAAGAACCTCGTGCGCCTGGTACGCGCTTTCGTCGTCAGTAGGCTGGCGTACGTCCTCCCTTTCCTAAGACTGGGCCTCACGGAAACGAACAAGCTCAACTGTCTCATCAGAAAGTCCTATAAGAGAGCACTCGGCATCCCGGACACCACCTCGAACGAGAAGCTCGCGGCTTTAGGTCTGCACAACACGGTAGAGGAGATCATAGAAGCTCAGCGTGTTTCGCAGCTGGAGAGGCTGACGAAGAGTGCCACGGGCCGCCACATCTTGGCCAGCCTTGGAATCCACTACGAGAGGCAAACGGGGAGAAGGCCGACGTCCCTAGGCGGGTCAGGGAAGCCCTCGTCATACCAAACATCCCAAAGCACATGCACCCGACGCATCACGCGGAACGCAGAGCGGCGCGAGTCAAGGCGCTGCAGAAACGGCTAAGCATCGCGGAGGGCGTCCTCTATACGGACGCTGCTAGAGCCGGCGGGGGCGCCATGGTCGCAACAGCGGTCAACCAACAAGGAGAAGTGATCTCGAGCTGCAGTATCAAGACGTCGGAACCGGAAGTCGCGGAGGAGGTGGCCATCGCCCTTGCGATCCGAGTCCGGGGGGCACGCATCGTCGTCAGCGACTCGCAGCAAGCCATCCGGCAGTTCGCCAAAGGAAGAATCTCTACAGCCGCGCTCAAGGTCCTGGGCGACCCCGAGAAGACGTCAACGAGAGTACAGCTCATCTGGACACCGGCGCACTCGTCGCTCCCCGGCAACGAGAAGGCACACGGCGCGGCCCGAGAACTCGCTCACCGGGCCGGGGAACCGCTGGACCCTTCTCTGGCCTTTTTTCGGGGGGTGACAGGCTGGTCACATTCAGGGACATTCTCGATCACTACACTGGCGAGAGGTTACGCTATCCACCCGCGCACCCCTCGCTGGACAAGAGGACGTCGGTGGCATGGCGCCGCCTCCAGACGGGCTCTTTCCCGAGCCCCTCCCTACTCAATAAATGGTACCCCGACAAGTACAAGCCAAACTGCAAGCTCTGCGGCGGCCACGCCAACCTCCGACACATGGTGTGGGAGTGCAGCAGGATCGACCGCAAGTCCCACCCCCTATTGGAGAAGATCGACAACCAGGAGACCTGGGAAACCCTACTCCTCTGCTCCGACCCCTCGGTGCAGAACCAACTAGTCCAGCTGGCCGAAGACGCCGCCAAAACCCAGAGGGTTCAGGCCGCCGTCTGAGGGGTGGCTGGCGGGGCGACCCTAGGGGTCTCCCGTTCAGCCATTAACCCATGCTTGGGCAAATAAATATTGTTTACTACTACTACTACTATCTGCACAGATGCTACCCAGGCGTAGGACGGGAAAAGTACCGTCACATATCATTCGCACACCGCCCAACAGAACTGTAGTAAATTCGCACATGCATACACCCCAAGTTCCAAATCTGCGGAGCCCCAGTGCATCCTGTGGGCCACTCAGACTCATTAAGGAGTTTCCGTAAACAGCTTTCCTCCCTCCACTAAGACATGCGCAACGAAGAAGCCGCTACTGCGTCTGCGGGCAGCTAGCCTTGACTGAAAAAAACCTGAATCTCGTAGCGGGTTGCGGAACGCGTTCCGAGACGGCGGAAACAATATACAAAGCGCCCTATATTCACACCAACACGGCAGGCGGTTGCACGTTTTCAACAACTCCCAAGGGGCCGTGCGAGAATGTACCCGCGTTACCAGCCGCAACGGGACAGTTCGAGAGCTCCGATCGCTTTGTGTGGAAGACGAAGCACGGAAGACGTGGCACGTGCAGTGACGCCGCCGCCGAACGCAAACGTCAAAACGAACACGAGCGGAAGAAGGCGAAAGGCTCGAGAGTTAGAGGCTTGTGAGAAGGCGGAGCTAAAGTCACTGAATCCTGGGAAAGTGGCGCCATTGCCTTCCCTACCTGCTAGCCGGACACAAACGGATACTAACATACAGACGACCTAAACCTCGCAGGGCGATTGACTAATCTGTCTACGTTGCCACGGAAATTGCCATTTCCGTCTAGTCAAATCTTCGAAGCTTCCAGAAGGTCGATCTAAAGCAGTCGCGCCAAGATCACCATGGAGCATCATCGTACTGGAAGCGTTCTTCGCCAATATAAGCGTCGTTGGCCCTGTGTTTGCAATGGACTTATCAGTCATGCCCATCTCTACGGAACTCTTACATTTATATTGTTCTTCTTGCGTATTGCAAATCAGTAAAATTATTTTTCAGTGCCTTCAAATACCGACACAGCATGTGGTGGTGGTACGAAGATGTACGCCTGATTCGCCAATGTGTGGATAGTAAAATTTTCCAATTCAAGAAACGTCTTTATAAAACAAAGGTAAACGGTCAGCTAGAACGGTAGGGACAAAACACAGACAGGGAGAAACAGAAGCATACACACCGCTGACTATCAACTCCAGACTTTACACTTCTTCTTCATCACTTTGACCCAAAGATTCACACCTGAGGTAATGCCAATGAGTGTACCTAAATCCTTACATTACAGTAATAAATTAAAATACTAAATTAAAATAAATTAAAATAAAATAAAAGAAATTATTCGATTTGGTCACTGACACCTCCCTGACCCAACCCACGTGCCACAACCGCCGACATATATGACTCTTATTTCCTTTAACGGGGCCGTGACACACAAACTGCCTTTCTCTCTTGCTGATCGTGATGAAGAGCGTGCTCACGCAGTCATCGGCGCTTTCCTCAATGGCCAGGCCCCGAAAATCTCGCGCGCAAAGCCATTTCTGCGTCTTTTAATCATGGAAACGCTGCTTAAACTTGGCCTGCACTCGCACGTGTGGCAATGGGCTGGAAGGTGCCCAGCCCCCGTGCCTTGCACCGACGCCGCGGGCTCCCTGGCTCCTGTCATTAACGCAGCGTCCCGTCTGCCCAATGTAGCAGCTCCCGCATGACATTAGAATCTTGTACAGAACACCGGTCTGGCACATGGCGTATTTAGTACTTTGCGGAGTGTTGCAGGTTGGCTGGCGGTTCATGGCCTGATTTACCCTGTGGCACATAGAGGTTCCTCTGTTCGGTGCCAGCACACAACCCTGACACTCTGTCGTGCAGCAATCTTTTTGAGTCGGTGGGTGACACCGTGGATGTAGGGGACAACCGCGAAGTTCTTTCGTGGGGTCTGTCTATCTCGTTCGGTGCTTGGTGATCCTCTTGGAAATTTTCTGCATATCGTCTCACATATGGCTCCAAGGAGGACATCTGGATACCCACAGTAACGTAAAGCCGCGCCATCTGTTTCTGAAAGCTAGAGCCAGCTTGATGGTTGCATGACCTGCGCAGCGCTGATACGAGTGCCGTGTTGGCAACCATACCGTTCTAGCTGACCGTTTACTTTTGCATTATGTACCAAATAGCTCAACCTCAGCCTGTTATTCAGTCTTTATAAAGCTACTCCTCCCCAGCGAATTTAGATCGGCTCACCAAGAACGGAGGGGTCAAGGTGAAATTGCTGATTTCACGGACCAAGATGGCGACCATACGGGAGCTTGGCGCTATACTTTCCCAGGATTCAGTCGCTTTAGGCGGAGCGAGCGTAGAACGGTCATCAAAGGGCGGAGCAGCGCTCAGGCAGAAGGCGGAGACCAATGTTACTGGAACAATCAGTTGGGAAACTGTCAATAGGATGCTGCATTAAAGAAGTGGCTCCGATCAGTACTCTAGAAGGAAACTAAACGCGATCGCAACGCCCCCATTTTTCCCGCAGCGGCCGCTCCGGGAGACTGCACGACTGCACGTAGTCGTTCAAGTCGAGTCGCGCAAGGTTCAATGGCTCCATCTCGCAGTGTCTAGAGTATCGCATTCAATAGCGTCCGCTGTTACTGTCGAATGTTGACTTTGATCGGCCATTTTGGCGCCGAAACGTATACGGTGAAATGAGGGCTGCCAATTCCCGCCTCCCAAGCGTACGCGCCGCGATTGATTATCAAAGTTAGGACGCACCCAGGTCGGGACGCGCTACCTGAGTTCACCGGTCAGACATGGCTGTAGAAAACCAATATTCATTGTGCCGCAATTCCCTGTAAACTAAAATTCTATGCAAACATCACGCTCCTGTCATTTTGTACAACTCTCCAATAAAACTTCCTACAAAAAAAAACTTTTTCCTTTTGTTTTGACGCAGAAAAACATGCTTTCTAATAGCTCATGGTGACAACAATCAAAGAAAAATTACACCATCTTCCCGAGGGGAACCATGGGGTGATGCGGAAGACGCGGGATCGCGGATGCGAGCGGCCGAGAAATAAGCAGACGACAGCCGCAGAGCTGCGGGAAAGCCCACCCCACTGGAAAGCCCCGGCGCGGCGCGCTGCGACCCGCGCGCCCAATACTATCCCCCTTTCACTCCTCCGGGGAACGCGGGCTACCGCCGCTTATATTCACACTCTGAAGGAGAGGGAGACCAGGAGTGAGAGTTGCGCATGCGCGCGCGGCGTGAGTAGAAGCGAACCACGCGAAGTGCACGCAGCTGGTAGAGAGAGAGAGCGGAGAAAGTAACGCAGCGCAGCCGTTGGAGAGAGGGAAGGAGGATTGCGCATGCGTAGTGTGAGTGCGGACTACGACGCCGACGCCAACGCCGCGGGACATAGACCCGATCAAGAGACGCTCCGCATCTAAAAAAAACATTGAGCGCTGCCATCTTGGCACCCCGAGCTGTGAGAGTTCCGGTACTCTGGGAACATTCAGGGACTCCAGCAGCAGCCATATAAAGCAACTCTCATGTTTCAGCTCGCCGCCGAAGGGCGGCGCTTTAATCGTATTTAGCTTGGTCGTGGTGGACGCCATCGGCCCAGGTTTCGAGGGTGAGTTTCCCGACTAAGTGTTTTAGTAACGTTGGCAGAGAGACCGAAACCGGAGACGAGCCCAGTACCGAGAGACGAGCCATTCAGCACAAAGACCCACCGGAAACCGAGGCAATCGCCGTAGAGAAACCTGAGTATCATACATTTTTTCTAATGATAGCGTCGTCCCGTGTGGTTTTCTTGGAGGTGAACAGAACACGGTCCGATCCGGCGGTGAAGACGAATAGACTACTCATGGGGGCCAAATAACAGTGACGTTGATACCCGGCAACGCAGGCAAACCCGGTAATGAGAAGAGTAGCTGTTTGGGCGAGTTGGTTCGACATCTATGCAACCTTGTGCGCAGCAAGGACGAGGACAAAAGGGAGAACAGTACACAACAAGGCGCAACTTTCAACTGATTTTTATTGAATGCGTGTTCCGGTATTTATAGTCTGAACCATCGTCACAATGACAACAAACAAAACGACAAAAGCAAAGAAACAACCATCACAGAGCATGATTGGGAAGAACACTATCTCGTTCTCAGGAAAACCAGTTCCTTCTTCGATAACGCAATCGACGGCATAGCAACACACGTGTCTCCTAAATAATCAATGTGTTCGGCTTCTACAATTTCGCGTGTTAACATTGACTTGCATTTTCCAATTTTTACGCATTCATCCAACAGTGGGGTACAACCGCAAGTCCTGCTATGCAAGTCAAGATAGCCACCGTTTTGTTTTTGCACGTTGTTATTGTGCTCGCGAAGCCGATCATTTAGGCAGCGCCCCGTCTGCCCGACGTAGTGCCTGCCACAGGACAACAGAATGCGAGAAACCACACCATCTGTACAGTCGACAAATTTTGTTCTGTGCTTCTTTTCACATCTGTGTTTGGCCCGCACGCCAGATTTTGATTGTTTGCACAGGTCCATGAGCTCAGGAGCTTGTGATGATGGTTCAGACTATAAATACCGGAACACGTATTCAATACGTAGCCTATTCCGGTAAAGGACAACAGGACACAACGCCTTGTTGTGTCCTGTTCTCCCTATTGTCCTCGTCCTTGCTGCGCACAAGATTGCATGGGACGGGTGATGAGAGGGTGAACAAAGCCGCCAGACATTTATTACATACATTTGAACCCTCACAAGGCTGCGTTCGCCCATTTGAGGTTAACCCACCTCAAGTTCCTATGGACCCTTTAGAACGGAGAGGCCGCACAACTCGCCAGAAAGCGCGTCTCGCTGCCCATCCTCCTTCGAGGATTGTCCTCTCCCGTCTAAGGTACACTAGATGGGAGAGGATATGTTTCCGGAAACTCCAAACACGAACAGCCTTAACACCAATGTAAATAGCCGAATTTAACCGCCCCACTTCCCCGGATGACATGGGCCCCTGGCCGCTTTTCCCCCAGTGCAGAGTGCAGGTGGCATGCCCTCACATCCTGTGGGAGTGCCCTAAGCACTACACACACATGACCGCACACTTAAATTCACTTCCATCGAGCTACCGACCTATAAATTACACAGACTGGATACGTCCTCATCCCACACAGCCACCCGACCACCGGGAACATCGTTGCTTGTTTCGTTCGAGCAGTGAGCCTTACTTTGTACATATAACACTCTCTCCCCTTTCCGCATCTTTCTCTTTGTCTTTTTGTCCAATCTCCCTTTCCCAACACTACCGTATGAAATGACTCCAGTCAAGCAAGATGGCGGCTCATTTGAATTTGCAAGTAAATCAAATCGTTTCAACAACAACCCGGTCGTCTGCGAACGGCGTCCAACTTTGGCTTTGACAAGTTTTTGCTTTCATTTTTTTTACAGGCAGAGGAACTACGCTTTAAAATTTCGCACGGTAAACGCCAGCCCCGGAATGTTCCTATACCTCCCATGGGTACTTTAAATCCATACTGCAGCGACCAATCTCCTCTAACTGGCGTTGGATTTTAATAAAAACAACAGTACACAAAAAATTAAAAAAATATAAGGGCGACGTCGTCATGGCAACCGCCAGGCTACGGAGGAGAAGGTGTAGAAGAACGTTGTCCCTCCTCTCTTTCATCCTCGGTGACAATAGGATGCAAGCTCGTTCGGAGCAGCCTACGAACTCAGAACAAGCTTGCATCCGATTGCCGCGGAGGGATTGAGAGAAGCGGGAGCTGCTCCGAACTGCGAACGAAGCTGCCATCCCTGTGACAAGTATGTAGCGCCCTCTCCCGTCCGCCCGTCGATGGCCAACAGGCTCGGCGGGCAACATTGATCACCGCGTCAATAAACGCCGGGGAGCTCGCGCTGCCCCGGTCAGTCATCGTCCACCCTCAACCAGGCTGCAAGTCGTCTCTCTCTCGGCGGGTGCTTCGGCCCCCCTTCGTCCACGTTCCAGAACGTTCGTGACACTGGCGACGAGGATGGGATTCGAACCCACGCGGGCAAAGCCCGCGTGGGTTCGAATCCTCCTGCGCAGCTGTTCGAATCACCTGCGCAGCTGCGCAGCTGCGCCAGGTGACGCAGCTGCGCTGCACGTGGTGAAAGACGTCCCGAGCCTCCTGACCGACTTCCAGTCCCTGTTCCAGCCGGGGGTGGGCACCTTCGCCGGCACGACGGTCGGCATCCACGTACCCGAGGGAGCCCGGCCTCGGTTCTTCAAGCCGCGTCCGCTGCCATTCGCCCTCAAGGACGGGGTCACCCAGGAGCTGCAACGGCTGCAGCGAGAGGGTATCCTGGTGCCCGTCAAGACCTCCGAGTGGGCCGCACCGATTGTCCCAGTCCTCAAGCGAGACGGCCGCGTCAGGATCTGCGGGGACTTCAAGGTCACCATCAACCCCGTCGCTACCGTCGAGAAGTACCCGCTGCCTAGGATCGAAGATCTCTGGTCGGCTCTGTCCGGGGGACAGAAGTTCTCCAAGCTCGACCTTCGAGATGCCTACCAGCAGCTGGTGCTCCAGGATGCCGCCCGGAAGTATGTCACCATATCGACTACCATGGGACTCTTCCAGTACACGCGCCTACCGTTCGGCGTGGCCTCAGCCCCAGCCATCTTCCAGAGGGAGATGGACAACCTCTTCAGGGGCATGAGGCACGTGGCGGTGTACTTGGACGACATCCTGGTGACCGGTACCGACGACGGGGACCACCTGCAGAACCTGCGCAAAGTCCTGACACGACTGCAGGACGCCGGTCTCAAGCTGAGGCTGGACAAGTGCGTGTTCCTGACCCCCAGCGTGGAGTACCTGGGACACATCATCTCCCAGGCTGGCCTGGCCCCGGCTCCCCGCAAGATTGAGGCCGTGCTCAAGGCGCCGAAGCCCAAGAGCAAGAAGGAGCTTCAGAGCTACCTCGGCCTCATCAACTTCTACAGGAGGTTCCTGCCCAACCTGTCGACGCATCTAGAGCCGCTGCATCGTCTGCTTCGCGATGGTCAGCAGTGGGCCTGGAAGAAGGAGCAGGACTTGGCCTTCCAGCGCAGCAAGGAGCTGGTCATCAAGGCTCCAGTGCTGGTCCACTTCGATCCGGCCAAGCCTGTGGTCCTCACCGTGGATGCGTCGCCGTACGGGGTAGGAGCCGTCCTGTCGCACCGGGGTCAGGATGGTCAGGAACGCCCTGTGGCGTTTGCTTCTCGTCGACTTCATGCGGCGGAGCAACGCTACAGCCAGCTCGACAAGGAAGGCCTGGCGCTCATGTTCGGGGTCGGGCGCTTCCACCAGTACCTGTGGGGCCGGCAATTCGAGGCGGTCACGGACCACAAGCCGCTGCTGGGGCTGCTGGGACCTGACAAGGCGGTTCCAGTGCAAGCCTCGCCTCGTGTGGTTCGCTGGGCCTTGACGCTGGCTGGCCTACCGCTACAAGCTGGTCTACCGCCCTGGGAAGGACCTGGGACCTGCCGACGCCCTGAGCCGCCTGCCCCTGCCGGAGGTGCCTGCTGCCGTTCCAGAGCCAGCTGACGTGTTCCTGCTGGAGCGGGCCTACCCGGGGGTGCTCACCAGGACTGCGGTGGCGCAGGCGACCAGCCGGGACCCGGTCCTGTCTCAGGTGGTCAAGGCGGTATCCCGAGGGGAGGAGCTGCGTCACCAGGCCTACAGCCACAAGACCACCGAGCTGAGCTTGGAGCAGGGCTGCCTGCTGTGGGGTTCCAGGGTGGTGATTCCACAAAGTCTCCGGGCCAAGGTCCTGGAGTTACTGCACGCGGGGCATCCTGGCGTGGAGAAGACCAAGATGGCGGCACGGATGCGGTGCCTGCAGCCGCTGTCGGTGCTGCCACTCGCTCTCGACAAGTGCCAGTTCGTCACAAGAACACGGTGCTGTCACGTGTACGGGAGAACTGGGCACCTCGCGCATGTCTGCACGAGGAGTCAGGACCGAGCGTTGCGGCCAGCAGCAGGAGCAGCGTCAGCATGCAGCCTGGATTCAAGCCTGGGTATCCAGCCAGGCCCAGCGGCCAGGGTGGCCAGTCGCAACGAATGCGCGGCGCGGACGAGCGGCGCTAGCGCACCAGTCCTTCTTCAGCGCAGGGTTCCGACCGTCGTAGGCCGAGGGGCCCCAGATTTTCGACGCGTGGCATACAAATAAAATTGCCTCATCTGTGCCACCGCACTTGGTGTCTGTTGTAAATCTGCGGGCACCCCCATCACCATGGTTCAGCTCGGACGCGGGGGCCAGACGTAGTCAGTCATGGCCGGGAAGCTGTTCAAGCGACCGTGTCCCGGCGTGTCCGTCGAGGCGTCGGACGCCATGCAGCACGACTTCCAGTACTCCGGCAGCCGAACACCCACGCAGAGTCGAATCCAGTTCTGGCCCAGCAGCGTCGGCGACGACCCTTGGCTAGATAGGGGAAGGATGCACTCCCTGTCGCCTTAGCAGCGAACGTCTGACTTCATCACGATCCTGGACCTAGGAAGCTGCCTGGTGTAGCTGCGACAGCATGACGTCCGCAGGCTGTAGTCCTGTGACGCAGTAGCTGCGCAGCTGCGTCACCAGGCCTACAGCCACAAGACCACCGAGCTGAGCTTGGAGCAGGGCTGCCTGCTGTGGGGTTCCAGGGTGGTGATTCCACAAAGTCTCCGGGCCAAGGTCCTGGAGTTGCTGCACGCGGGGCATCCTGGCGTGGAGAAGACCAAGATGGTGGCACGGTCGCACGTTTGGTGGCCTGGCCTGGACCAGGACATCGCTGCACCAGGTGCAAGGCTGCCAGGTCTGCCAGGAGAACCAGCGAGCCTCGCGTCATGTGGAGATCACCCCCTGGCCGTTCCCACAGAGGCCCTGGTCCCGCTTGCACGTGGACTATGCGGGACCCTTCAAGGGCCACTACTTCCTGGTGGTAGTGGACGCCTTCTCGAAGTGGGTGGAGGCACTGCCAGTCACCACTCCGTCGGCGAGCGCGACCATTGCGGCGCTGCGGCAAGTCTTCGCGGCGCAGGGATTGCCGGACATTATTGTGTCCGACAATGGTCCCGCTTTCGCCAGCGCCGAGTACCTGGAGTGGCTGCAGAAGAACGGGATCCGCCGGATGCTGGTTCCGCCGTACCACCCCGCTTCCAATGGTGCTGCCGAGCGGGTGGTACAGACCATCAAGGACAAGCTCAAGAAGAGCCAGCCCGGGGATTTCCGGACGCAGGTGGCCCGGGTACTGTTCCAGTACCGGACCACACCCCACGACGTCACTGGCCGTGCCCCCTGCGAGCTTCTGCTGGGCCGGATGGTCAAGACACCCTTGGACGTCTTGCATCCAGACCTCCGGTCCACTGCGCTCCTGAAGCAGCTGAAGCAGAAGCTGGCTGCTGACCGAGGGTGCCGTCCCGGGCCTTTGCCGGAGCCGGGAGCGTCGGTCTACGCCAGGAACTTCCGTCCTGGCCCACCCTGGTCTGCCGGACATGTGGTATCGCCAGCGAGCGCCTCGTCGCTGCTCGTCCGCATGCCCGACGGGACCACCTGGCACCGGCACGCCGACCATGTCAGGCCTCGCCTCGGGACCGGGCTTGTACCCTCGGCCGTCACTTCGGGAGAGCAGCCAGCAGGGGGACCAACGACAGCCACCAGTCACGGCCAGTGGAGCGCCACCCACCACGGAGGCAACAAGCGTCACCAGTCCAGTGGCACCAGTTGGACCGGTGCCACTCACCAATCCGGTCCCTGCGGCTCCACTGGGTGGAGCGCGACCGGCACAGGCAGCGCCCGGCGTTGCCACACCCGGCCCGTCGACACCAGCGACCAGGCGGAGTACGCGGCAGCGAAGGCCACCTGACCGCTACTCGCCGGGGTAGCCATCGCCGTCGACCGGCCAGGACTTGGCACGACCAGACGCCGAGTTGGTGTCGGCCGTGTGCGTGTTATTCATGTATTTTGTTTTTTAGAAAACAAACTGGGGGGAGGGATGTCACAAGTATGTAGCGCCCCTCCAGTCCACCCGTCGATGGCCGCCAGCCTCGGCGGGCAACATTGATCACCGCGATCAATAAACGCCGGGAGCTCGCGCTGCCCCGGTCAGTCATCGTCCACCCTCAACCAGGCTGCAAGTCGTCTCTCTCTCGGCGGGTGCTTCGGCCCCCTTCGTCCACGTTCCAGAACGTTCGTGACAATCCCATATTGCCGCCGTCTGGTTCTTCTACAAAACGAGGTAATGGCAATCTCTTTTTTAGAAAAAAAGTGTAAGTTTACTTTGCCTGCGAATGTCGGACGCATCCGGAGATGATCGCACTTGACTTTGCGTTGCTCGATTGAGATCGGCTCGGCTACAGTCGATGCCCAGTAATAGCCACTTCTCAATAAATCGCCAATCAATGAATGTAATATGCGCCCAGCCCGCAGCTGTAGCGGCTTAAGATGGGTGACTTTTCACACTGCCAGTCGAGTGCAAGTCCGAAACTTCTTTTTGCAAGTTCTCTTTTTTATTAGGCATGCTCTGTGTACGAGAAAAAAACGAGAAAAAAAAACATTCGCTTCGCGGCACAACAAAGTAACAAAAAAATCTACACGAAACTGCTACTCCAAGTATTCACAGACCTGCAATCCCAGATTCAACTTTGCTGTAATCAGTGACTGTGGGTTTCCCCAGAATTTAAATTAGGGGAGGGGGGGTCTAAATTTTAGAGGGGGGTTGGGGGGGGGGACATTGAGAATAGAGGAGTCGTTGTGACTCAAGGGGGTGCCTTCAGAAAAACAAGAGGGGTGTACAGACCCCTTAGGGCTGTGTAGAGAAATCACTGTCAGTGACAGTGATACGATCGCCACGGTCTCTCGCCGGTTCCTACTGCTGCGCGAGCTTTCGCTCCACACATGTGCTACCTAGCTGCGGTGCTCTTACATCGATCCCCCATACCAGTCATCTTAAAAATTGCCCCGTTCCCTTTGACCTTGTAGAATAACTTTCTAGCAGTATGAAAGCACGCACCAGCAAGTCTTCTGCTATCCGAAACTGCATAACTGAAAGAAGGAAGCAGCCCTGTCTTTACCTTTCGTCACTCAGAGAACCCAAAGGACTTGGCAGAGCCTTTGCCAAGGGAATTAGAGCACTACCGAGCCGAGAAATGCACAAAGTGCCGTCTGCTCGGCGTACTGGCAGACGAAATAAACCGATAACCAACGGGCCAACGCCACCGCCTGCTGCCGCAAACGAAAAGCACCGCCGCACCGCTGGCACAGGCGACCGTCGAGCAGCCGATGCAGCACGCAGCCACGGCAGACGACGTGCAACTGTTCACAACAATCAAAACGCAAAAAGAAAAAAAAATCGAGCGATGAGAGAAAAGTATGAGGGAGAAACTTCCGCTAACCAAAATATTTGTTTCACCTTACCAGGTTAAATTTTTTTAATCTGTAAACAGCAACGAGAACAGTACGTGTCTCGTCCTATTGAAGGGATTGACCGGCGAAAACCAGAAGTTTTAAGTAAAATTCAACGAATTAGAGATGGCGCTCAAATCGCTGATTGGAAGTCGCTCGAAAATTCCGAGGGTTGATAAAACTGACCTGCTCGGTGCACATTCGGTGATACTTTGAGCTTCCTATGTGTGGACGCCCATTCTTCCGGGCTCGTTTTACAGCCGAAGGTGCGAGTGGGACGACCTATGCGGAGAGAAAGGCGCCTGCTTCTTGCACTGGAGTTACGGTGATGTCAGAACGATGACAAACTCTTATTGGCTGAATGAAAAAAAATAGTGGATAGACCTACAAAGCATCTAGCATTGAGATCTACGCAATATTTTTTTTTCAGTGAGCCAATAAGAGCATATGTATTTAAATATTTATTCTTCCCTAGTTATTTAGTTTTTAAGTCGTTCTTGTCCCGCTCTGAGCGAAAAAAACAAAACAAAACAAAAAAGTACGGAGAAACAAATTAATTCGGTGTATCAGACTTGTAGAGTATATTGAAGTAATCAAAGTACTAGTGCAATCGGTTTAGTTTTTCGAGTCATTTAGTAATCTCATTACTTTTGGAAGTACCAAGCTTACATGAAACTATTACTATTTTTTCCTCCCTTTTTTAGTGGCGTACTTTTGTTTTTGGAAAGTTTATTAACGGACGAATCCTCGAACAAAGTCTCCGACTCAAAAATGGTTCAGCAAGATTGGTGAATTAAGAAGTAAGTGTATGCTTGGGGAGAAGAGCGTGTTAGTTCAAGTGATGGATAAAGAAAGTATAATAGGTAGTTTCTCATTCGGTCATCTCACAATACGAAAATCAGCAGAACCCATCCTTTGGGAATGATTATCTACGTTAATGCGAATAGCATCAAACGGTGCGGAGTTATGCGTTCGTCAGGTGGCCGGCACACTCTAGATACGCCAGCCCACTCTTGAGGCGATTCTAAATTTGTTGACACTTTCACAGCCCTGCGCACGATCTCCGCAGCCCAGCACGTGCGTTTGTGTCACTTAGGAAGGCGAGCAAAGCACGCGCCATACGCACAAACACTCAAAATGGTACCGACCAGACTTTCTGGCGTCTCAGCTAGTCTCAACCAACGGTATTTAAACGGTTGTTTATATCTTTACCATAGACGCGCTTACAGCGCTGTCACAGCTACCGGTGCGCGCGCGTTCCATGCACGAGGGCTCATTCCGCTCTCGTGAGGCTGAGCACGGCCGCTACATCACCCTCTCCCGAGCGCGGGAGAGGGTGAGCTAGCGGCCGTGCTCAGCCTCACGAGAGCGGAATGAGCCCTCGTGCATGGAACGCGCGCGCACCGGTAGCTGTGACAGCGCTGTAAAGCGCGTCCTATGGTAAAGATATAAACAACCGTTTAGAGTGCGTTGAATGACTGCCTTCATAGCTCTGTGGTTAGCGCGTCTGCCTGCTGATCAAAGGGTCAACGGTTCGAATCCCAGCCGGCGCCGGTCTTTTTTATTTATTTATCGACCCGCGGCGTAAGAGGTTAGATAGCCAGATAGATAGATAGATAGATACATAGACGAAAAGTGCGTGAAGTATCCAAAGAATGCTATTCGCATTAAAAAATAGACAGTGCGAAAGGCCCGTTTTCAAACCGGCAGGAAGATCTCTCGATTTGAAAGTTTGAAGTTATCGGAAAAGTAACAGCTACTTTTTCAAGTAACGGTCAACCATTTTTCATCTCAAGTAACCCAGTATTCTCAATGAATTCTTTTGAAGCGAGAATACTTGTAATTGTAATCGATTATATATTTTCAAGTAAGGTGTACAAGACTGAAAGTGTGGTGCATATACATATATATTTGTTTTTCCCAGAATAAGGTGGCGACATGGTACGTCCGCCTGCTAGTTCAAAAGCTTATCGATGGATTCGTCCAGATGCAGCAGCCTGACGGAAGCCTGGAAGACGTCTTCGGCCACCTTTAGGCTGTTCGCTTTGTAGCTGAGCCAGCCCTCTTTGCAGTCCGAGTAGTATTTGCCCGTTTCTCGGGACACCTTGGGATGGACCGCGAGAAAGATGGCGGTCTGAGCACCTTGCAGAGCGGTCTGAAATTGACAAGAATAGCAGTGCAACCGTATTTCGCAGACGTTTGAACGTAACTCAACAAGGAAAAATATTTTCTCGCGTGAGACGCATCATCAACTACTTCTCAATTAATCCTAAGATTAATCTCGCCCTATATGTGCTTTTGTAATGGATTAGTGTGAATATTAGTTCGGAATGCCATGTATGCGAAATTTTCAAACTGTGCGCATTATGGCAGGAATGGCCAAACAATGACTCGCGAGCCGCATACCACTTTTCGAAGGCACAATTGCGGCTCGCAGATTCCTGGAAGCATACCCCCACCCCCCCAACTCCGAGGCTAAAGTTTTGACAGTCTTGTGCCACCATACCTACCTACGTCGGAGCAACCGAGTAAAAGAGATCAGTGTCGGCGACTATCTAACCATGCATGCACTTTTGCTTCGCGGTTGAGGAGATTTTTGCCGCCAGTGTTTTGTCATAAATAAGATCACAGGTGATGCTTATGTCCTACACAGAGGTTATGCCCTTCATATTTCTTTTAAATTCGAGCCCAACTTCGAGGTGCTTGTCTCACGTTAAAGAAACATTACGTGAAGTTGCTTTATGAGGAACATTTGCTTAGTTGTTCATCAGACGAAAGAAGCAAACGAAAACTGCCCGCCTATTTTTTACGGTTGCTCTTCACTTAAAATGATTCTTTTTTACAGAGAAGCTGTATATAACTCGTTGGTCAAATTTTTCCGTGTCGGCGTCCTCACAAAACAAAAAAAAAAAAAAAGAATTCTTCAGCGATTGAAGCGAAAAGTGCATACATCACGCATACAATATACAGCACAGCATCCGTTTTAATAAAGCACAAGCACCTAAACAAGCATAGCATCTGAACCACATGATTTACGATAAGGTGCTCCTGATAACAATGCGAACCACATATGCGCTCACCGGATACGTTTCTTGATAAAAATTACTATTGCGCAAGCTGCCGTGGCTACGGCAGTTTGCGATGTGGAGAGTGACGTCACTAGTCTTTTATATATGGAAGAACAACACGTTTACACTCCGTTTCACCTCACAACCGGACGCAGCGGACGATACGAGATATCGTAGCCAATCCCGCTCTGTGGACGTAGCCCTTGAAACGCTTTCCGCGCGTCGCTGTGACCCCTCTCTAAGGTCACGTGACACTCACGCGGCCTTGGATTGGCTCCGATGGTTCGTAGCATCCGCTGCGCTTGGACGTAAGGTGAAACGGAGTATAGCAACTGATTTCACTGTTGTTGCAGCACCGCTATGGGTTTTACATATGTTTGTTTGGTCAACAAAGGGTCAGAAATCAATTCTGACTCTTTGTTATGGCTCTTGTGAGCTTCATGAAAAGCTCATTCTTCTTTTGTCTGACTTCTAAATTTTTTAAATATTTTTGTTATTCAAGTGTGCTTCTTATTTTAATATTGGCATTTTCCCGGAGCAATTGTACTCGCGAGCTCTAAATAGCAAGAACTCAATAGTGACCTTAACGCAACCACATTTTGAACTGATTTCTTTTAACGTACGTTAAGAAAAATAGATATGAAAAAAATATTAAGGACGAGCTATACCACCTACAGCCAGACATGTACGTAACGAGTTACAAGTAGCTGATTACTCGTAATTAATGACATTTTATTGTGACTTTTTAACGCTTCTATTACTCTTTTCTGCGGTAACGTTCGTTGTACTTCAATTATAAGGAGGATAGAGAGTTGGAGAGGGCATGACGTCAGCCGCGTAGCCTCCACAAGCCATGCTCCCTTGACGCCTCGCTTCTTTCTCATTTTCCTCCTTACCCTCCTCACCTATCAGGCCAGCGTGACCACATCACGTGACCGTAGCTAGCCTTCGTCTAGCCTTCAATCTGATAAAACCCACCGGACGGAGCGCGCGCAAGCCTGCAAGGAATCCTTCTACAATCAACCATCCATCTCACACGTGACACGTCACGCGCACCAATTGCCAGAGAGATCTACGGTCAGGTTGGCCACAACATCGTTTGAACTTTTTATGACTAGGCTTCACCAATATTGCAACGTGCCCCCTCCTAGTACTTATAACCTCCTTGTTCAATTACTATTTATCTGTAAACAACTACAGGTAATCAATTATATGTGTCCTAAGGAGCAATGGCCGCCGTCTCTTCAGACGCTCCGGGGAGTCCGTCCTCGGACGATTTTTTCAGCTTTTCGCTGCCTCCACCTGAAACATTTTCAACAGGCAATCTCAACAGTGAAACGCTTCGCTTCCAAGAGGACTCGGAAGCGCCCGTCAAAGCAGCGCGCAACCACGAACTAGTACGCAGAGTGTTGCGCTACAACACCGCTCCTCCTTCAAGCGCATCCGTCGAGAGGCTTTTCAGCGTCGCGGCAGATATCTTCAACGGGGAACGTGGGAAGATGACTGACGAGACCTCCGCACGAGAACTGCTGTTGAAGCTTAACGAGGTGTGAATGACACAACGAAACAAAGTTTAACCACTTTGAACATATGTATGCATTTTAGAGCGCAGCTCTTAGGCGCCCGTTTCCGGCTTGAGCGGCGTCGGCGTCGGCGTAACCGTAAGGTCACGTGACCCCCCAGGTCACGTGACCCCCCAGGTCACGTGACCCTTCCCAAGTCACGTGACCCGGCCACGTGACCCCAGGTCACGTGACCTCCCAGGTCACGTGACCCTCCCCAGGTCACGCTGACCCCCCCCCCCAGGTCCCTTGACCCCCGCTTCCCTCCGTGATCACGTGACCTGGCGGAGGAGGGAGCAGGGGTATACCCTCCCTCAGTACCCTTCCTCCTCCTCCTCAAGAGCTGCGCTCCAATTCGGCGTTACAGGGAGTTGTAAACGGCTTTAATCTTTTTGATTTCGTAATAAAAAGTTAAAAAATGACGTGAAAGTAATCAATTACTTTCAGGTAACTTTTCAATTACTTTTGTATTGCAGTAATTGATTACTGTAATGAGTATCATTCTTCAATAAAGTCATTGTAACTGTAATCGGTTACTTCTTTCAGTAACGCGTACCAGAACTGGGCAGTATCGCGATAAGAATGTATCGCCACAGTATTAAAAAAAGCTTTAGTATTCATATTTCTGTATCGCGACACATTTTTTTCAATAAGTATCTGCATTTCAGTATCGGAATGCGTTCTTGGTGTATTGCTTGTATCGCGATACCATCCCGGACCAATGTATCTCGTTACAACGTTCGAGAAATCAGTGACCCCAAGCGAAAGCTTAAGAGACTGTTTTCTTTCTTCTTTCTTTCATCAGAGGGGTAGATGGTACAGTAAATGTGACATTGGTGCTTTCTTATCAAGCAGACCAAGGTCTTTTTTTAACATTATGGCCCCGACATTGGAGACTCCCTCATATGTCTTCCGGGGTGCTTCAGTTGAGCAACTATCTTTGTGGAATCAAAACGTTGACGGCACAGTGGGCACGAGCTTTACAGCTATTCATTGAGCTACCAGCACCATTTACTAGAGCGAAAGTAACGTTTCGTTCTCCAAATAATCAGATAAACAAAAAACACATCATTTCATTTCAAGGCGACGAATTAAAGTAACTCCAGAAAAGGTACCGACATGGGACTATCCTCCGTTCACCTCTAAGCTGACAGTGCGTTGGAAGCTACGTGGTCGTTGGACAAGTCATACGTCATTTCGCTTAGTCCCCGCGACTTTATGTTCTGCGCGAAAATTCTTCAATTCTACGCGAAAATAATTTCAGGCTCGAGAACGTTGAAGTTTAGCTTCAATATTTACCTCAGAGTTAGTATGAGTTTTTGTTTTCACTAAAGGACTCATTTTTCCCCTTACAAGCCCCGTACGTAGTCCACCTATTACCAACTTCAAACGAACTCTTCATATACGTTAAAAATCGAAAAAAATAATATTTACATGGTTTAGAACCTTCCCACTGTGAAAGCGGTCCTCGTTCGTTTTAAAATATGAACCCGTGTTCGTTGAGTACTCGAAAAGTATTCCTGTATTTTCATTTCGAAATACTTTTTTATTTTTCAAATGTATTTCTGATACGTATCGTGATGCTTTGTACGTATATATTTCAGTATCAGTATTATAGCTGTCTTCGTCATGTATCACAGCATTTGTATTTCCAAATACGATTTAGTGTATTTCTGCCCAACCCTGACGCAGATAAGACTGCCTACACTTGACTATTTAGGTATGGGTTGACCTGATCTTACACTTGTCTCGGCGGTGTTCTATAAACGCGGGAGGAAAAATGCAGGCGTCCGAACCAGAGCTTTGGCTAGAGTCAACTTCATTTTCTTTATTTCCCTGGCTCCCAAGCCACGAACGCTAACAGAGGCTGGCGCTCGTGATAGCCAGCATATCGAGCCTAGCGCATCTGTCTGTGTCACTATACTTGTATTCATTGGTGTTTGATACTACACATAAAAAATGAGTACATCGAGCATGTTTCTTTTTCTTCGTTCTGAATTTCCACTTTAAGTTCTTTTTTCCCACAAAGCGAGTGAAGCCCTTGTAATTATTAAACATATTCGAAGAAATAAAGGACCACTTGGAGATGATAATTGTTACTAAACGAAATGCGTTTGTGGCTTATCTTTTGTTTCCTATTCCATTTAGGAACATCGTTGACAAAATATCCAAATGAGCTTATCCATTCGAACTTTTTCTCACTGAATTGACGCTTTTTATTTTTTATTTGACTCGCGATATTTACGGATATGTCGCTTGGCAATCATTATATGTGGTTTCGTTAATATCGCAAAAAAATATATTGTAAATATGAAGGTCGCAATACTACGAAGACGGCGAAATTGGTGTAACGACTGACGCGTTGTGTTTGGTTTCTTTTTATTAACTAGTTATTAATAATCCTATCAAACATAGCTTCCGTAAGAGGTACAGTTCGGCACGGAATGAAACGCGAACAAGGAGCGCATGGTTTTCGACCCACGCTGAGTCACCTAATGAGACGCAACACCGAAGGTTTGGATGCACTGAGCAAGAGTCTCAATACATCGAAGGAGGAGCCATCCTCTTGCAGCTCCCATCCGGTTCAGGTGGTGCAGCATCTAGCGAAAACCATGCACCCACTGTCTGCGTTTTATTCCGTGCCGACTG
>JAZHYW010055646.1:0-76476 GCA_037355805.1 Ixodes ricinus | reverse complement strand
CGGGGCCCCCCGGGCGAGGCAATACACCACTTCGGCCCCCGCTTCTCATAGACGGGAGTCCTGGTAAGGCCCGGCCAGGATGATTCAGTCTAGTCGCCTTTTCTTCTACTATCCCCTCCGATCTTTCACTTTTACCTTTCCTGTTTCCTTTACTTCTCTCTCACTTATCTTACTCCTTTTTCACCCCTCTTTGGCGGCAAGGGCTAACCTTGGGTGGCAATGGACCTCTGTCTTGACCCACACTTGGGTATAGTTTCCCGGCAGCACTGTTAGCGTAACGTCTCCAGCCAAGCCCTTCTTGTTATGGTGCGTTACCTAACCCCTTGTTGGGCTCGGTGGTGGGCGGTGCACCGCGGATTCCGAACACTCTTTGCCCTCCTATGGCGCCCCACCCCTCCAAACCCCGTTCGGGGCACGCCTTTAAAAGGCGCTGCCTTGAACAAAAAACCATTGAAAAAGAATCCAAGGAAGAAACCTTTACAAAGTTTTTTGTCATTCATTCGCTGGATGAAGAGAAATCAGTTGCAAAGCTATCACCCTTTGTTGTAGCTAAAGTTCTCGAGCACCTTGTAGGGTTCTCCTATAAGGCTAAGAAGCTCCACTGTGGAGACCTCCTTGTGGAGGTAGAAACAAAAAAACAAAGTGAAGCACTCTCCAAGATGACCAACATTGTTGACTTGAAAGTGTCGGTGAGCCCTCACCGTACACTTAACACCATTCGTGGTGTCCTCTCTGAGGATGACTTCCTTCATACCAGTGAGGAAGAACTTCTTGAGGGCCTCGAAGGCTCTGGTGTCGTCGCCGTCAAACGAATAATGTTTAAAAAGAATGGTGAAGAAATTCCCTCCAAGCATGTTATTTTGACTTTCGAGAGGCACACTCTACCAGAGACAATAAAAGCAGGGTACCTTAATTGCCGCATCCGCCCTTATGTCCCCAACCCACAGCGGTGCTTCCGTTGTCAGCGTTTTGGCCACGGATCACGCAGCTGTCGCGGAAGGGAGACATGTGCAAAGTGTGGAAGTCAAGGCCACGTCTCCGACATTTGCGAGGCCGTGGCCCATTGCGCTAACTGCGGTGGACCACACCCCGCTTACTACCGCAGCTGTCCTTTCTTTCAGCAAGAAAAAGATATTCTTGCCCTCAAAGTCAAAGAAAATATCACATACATAGAAGCAAAAAAGCGTTTTTCCTTTTTGTCAAAGGGTAGTTATGCTGAGGCGGTGCGCAGGGGCCCTGCACCGCGCTCGGAGTCAAGAGCCACCCAGGTCTCTCCCGAGATCTTGGCGGCCGACCTTAGGGCCCCGGCTCCCCGACCAGGGCAGCAGCAGCTTCCTCCAGCCCCTGGTGGTAGCACGCAGGCTGCCCCTCCATCCAAGGACAGGCCGGCAGCAGCCGCGCCTGCCCACTCTCCTAGGTCCCCTTCTAGGGAGAGGGAGCGAGTTTCTCGCTCCTGCTCGCTGGAGAGGGCCCCCTACCGAAGGAGCAGCATGGTACCCATGCAGCTCCTGTGAAAGGAGGTGTCAAGACGAGCTTGGGTGACCCCTCGCCCAGTTCGTCCGCCACTCCTTCATCCGGTCGTGGCCGGGGTTTTCCCCGCGCGTGCCAGGCCGGACCAGCTCCGTCATACTCCATCCATCAGACACTTCCCAGGACATGGAGATATCAACTGATGCTGACAGTCAGTCTACTCCTGGGTCCGACCAGGATGGTGTGGAATGGGAGACAGCTTCTCGTAAATTTAAAAAGAAGCAACCTGTAGTAGCGCCCAAGTGATGGCCCCGATAGCTGCCGTAGTGTGGTCACATCTTCCACCTAGCTCGAGTTGGCTCTCCATAGTTTTATTTATTTTGCTAGGTTTTATCTTCTTATATTTACATATTTACACACTTTTTAATAGATGACGAAGTTACATTTTATGCAGTGGAACTGTCGTGGTCTTTTAAGAAATATTGATGATGTCAATCATTTCATGGATGAGCTTCGGCCCGTCGCTCTTGCCTTGCAGGAAACCCATCTCCACTCTAGTTCTTTTAACCTTTTAAGACGTCATCAGGTTTTCAGGAAAGATCGTCCCTCTTCCACTCCTTCTGGTGGGGTTGCAGTGGTTGTGCAGAGTGGAGTCGCTTGTTCTCAAGTTCCACTCCGCACACCTCTGGAGGCTGTTGCAGTGCGTCTCCTCGTGGACCGCCTTGTAACGCTTGTTTCTTTATACTTACCACCAAATGTTCCTTTGGATCTTCAAGAGCTGCAGGGACTTGTAGGACAGCTTCCTCAACCGTTTTTAATTTTGGGTGATTTTAACGCTCATCATCCCATGTGGGGTAGTACCCGTCAAGACCCCCGGGGTGGTGTTATTGAACGTCTTTTATTGTCTTCTGGGCTGTGTCTTCTTAACGGGAAAGAGCCAACCTTTTTTAGTGCGGCACACAACTCATTTACATCTATTGATCTTTCTATCGCTTCACCTTCATTACTTCCTTGCTTTTCATGGAAGGTTCTCCGTAATCCTTTTGGAAGTGATCATTATCCTATTGTTTTAGAAAGTACCGTTCCATTACCTAATCTTTTAAAGCGTGTCCCTAGGTGGAAGTTAGACAAGGCTGACTGGACGCTTTTCAATCTTCACTCCACTTTAGATCCTGCGCTCCTTTCTTCTATGTCCCCTGAGAACGCTACACTTCATGTTACTGAGCAGATACTAAAGGCTGCTCAGCAGTCCATTCCACAAACATCTGGTAATATACCCAAAAAATGTAAACCTTGGTGGAATAAGGAGTGTGCCACAACCCGGGCGGACCAAAATAGGGCGTGGGGCAGATTTCGCAGATACCCCACTTCAAGCAACCTTGTTGAGTTCAAGCGACGAAAAGCCAAGGCTCGTCGGACTAGAAAGCAAGCAAAGCGCAAGTCGTGGATAAAGTATCTCTCTTCTCTAACTAGCTTTGTCCCAGCCAAAGAGGCCTGGGACAGATATCGGAAAGTAAATGGAGATTATAGGTGCTTTGCTATTCCAACATTTAACGCTCCTTCTTCATCACTAAGAGACATTGGTAATATACTCGGGGAACACTTTTATAACTCATCTAGTTCGGCCAACTACAGTGCTAACTTTGTACAGTTGAAAGCTCGTGCCGAGCGACAAAAGCTTGCTATGTCGGGAGGAAATTCGGCATCTTATAACCAACCTTTTACGCGATGCGAGCTTGAGATGGCCCTTAATGTAACTAAGCTCTCTGCCCCTGGGCCCGATAGAATTCACTATGAAATGCTTCGCCACCTTTCTTCGGAATCCCTTGAAAACCTTCTCCTCTTTTTCAATCTTTTGTGAGAAAAAGTCATGTTTCCCTCAGGCTTGGAAACATGCACATATCATCCCACTTCTAAAACCTAATAAAGACCCCTCACAACCATCAAGTTATCGCCCAATTGCACTGACGAGCTGCCTCGGGAAAACATTTGAAAGGCTTATAAACAGGCGACTGGTATACATGTTAGAAAGCCAGAGGGTCTTTGATAATAATCAGTGTGGGTTCCGCCAAGGTCGATCTACCCTTGACCACTTAGTTCGCCTGGAAACTGTGATACGCGAAGCATTTGTAAACAGGCAGCACTGTGTTGCGGTTTTTTCGACTTAGAAAGGGCATATGACACAGCGTGGAGGTATGGGATTCTCCGAAACCTGTATGCTTGTAATATTCGTGGCCGTATGCTTCGATGCATAAAGGAATATCTGACGGACAGGACTTTTCAAGTTCGTCTTGGTTCAGTCCTATCTGATTCCTTTGTCCAAGAAAATGGAGTCCCTCAAGGGGTGTTTTAAGTGTGACTTTATTTTTGCTAGCAATGAATTCACTCACACGACTGCTGCCACCTTCAATTACATATTCTCTTTATGCTGATGATATACAGATATCATCGTCCTCTTGTAACCTTTCCAGTTGTGAGCGTCAGTTGCAATTAGCCATAAACAAACTGTCAAAGTGGGCCGACGAAAATGGGTTCAGGTTCTCTGCTTCAAAAACGGTCTGTGTGCCTTTTTCTTTGCGCCGCGGGTTGTCTTTGGATCCATTCCTGGAATTAAATGGAACCCCTATCCCTGTTAGAAAGGAGCATCGATTTCTTGGTGTAATATTTGATAAAAAGCTTAACTTTATTTCCCACCTTAAAGCTCTGAAGCAGAAATGCCTTCAGTCGACAAACCTTTTGAAAGTTTTATCTCACAAGTCTTGGGGGTCTGATAGAAAATGTATCCTGCAGCTATACAATGCTCTTGTACGGTCCCGTCTTGACTACGGTGCAGTAGTGTATGGATCGGCTCGGCCCTCTGCCCTTAAGATGTTGGACCCAGTTCACCATCTCGGCTTGCGACTGGCAACAGGAGCTTTCCGGACGTCCCCCGTCCTCAGTTTGTATGCAGAATCTAATGAGCTGTCCCTGAGCAAACGACGTACATATCTTAGTCTAACATATGCTTACAAGATTCTGGCCGACCCTCAGCATCCGGCGTACTCTTCACTTACAATGTCAAGGTTCTTTCGCCTTTTTGAAAATAAACCAAGTATTGTGACACCGTTAAGCTTCCGTATTAAACATCTTCGCACTTCGCTGCACCTTTCTCTGGACCAGGTCGACCTCGTTCGGAAAGCCAACGGTATTCCACCTTGGAAAACACAGCGAGTTGAATCCGACTGGTCTCTCGCGAAGTTCAACAAGCACGGCATTCCCCATGCTGTAATTAAGCAAGAGTTTGGTGAACTGCAAACTAAGTATGATGGTTATCTTCATGTTTATACAGATGGTGCCAAGACCTCCTCTTTTGTCGGTTGCGCTGTGTATTCTGACAGCTTTTCCAAGGTTCAACGACTTGATTGTATTGCCAGCATTTTTACTGCGGAGCTCTATGCGGTATCAATGGCGATTGAATGCATTATCAATCGGAAAATACTGAGGGCGGTCCTGTTTGTTGACTCTCAAAGTGTGATTCTTGCAGTTTGCTCTCTTAAAGATACTAAAAATATGCTTGTTCAACAAATTCGATATAAACTTAACTCTGCTTTGCATGGAGGTACAAACATAAAGTTTTGTTGGGTGCCCAGTCACATTGGCATACAAGGCAATGAAGAAGCCGACAAGCTTGCAGGGTCTGCCGGTAACCTTCCACAATCGCTGTCTTGTTTACCCTATCAAGATATTAAGCCCTTGGTGAAGTCCTCGATTCTTCATTCTTGGCAATTGGAATGGGACATGGAGTGCGATAACAAACTCCATGTTACCAAACCTGCTTTGGGAGTTTGGGAAAGCTCTTCATCCAAGAGCCGACTTCATGAAACGTTGTTGTGCCGTCTAAGAATCGGACACTCTTTTATAACCCATAGGTATCTGCTTTCGGGAGGAGATCCTCCAGTCTGCGATCAGTGTGGTGATAGGCTCACTGTATTGCATATCTTGTGGTTGTGTCCCGGCCTAGAGCCCAAGCGCCGCATTCATTTCCCTGAATTTTTTCAGCATCATATCCCATTTCATCCTGCTCTCCTTCTAGGAGAGAATCCTCTGGTCTCTTTTGAACGAGTAATAGAATTTCTTAGTAGTGTTGGCCTTTTACACCGACTCTAGCTTCTTGGTTATCCGTTTGTAAAACCCGTTTTATAGTAGAATGATGCCTTCAATTAGTTTGGCGCAGATGGCCTCGTAGCTATTGCGCCATAAACCCCAAAATCTATCGCAGCTGAGTGAAATTCAATTAGATATGTTGCTCTACAGCGATAGCATGGGACTGGTCCTATACGCCGGTACGAAGCGCAGCAGGTCGTGTGCACGACACCCGCTTCTCCCCACCGTCAGCCGTTCCCGCGGTATCTCTAAAAGAAGGAAGTGCTGTCACTCACTGGCAGAAAATGTACAGAGTCTTCTATGGGCTCCAGCTTTATTGACTTTTATTTTGTCAGGATAGGCTCGCCGAGCAGAGTGAATAAAAAAAGAAAAGAAAAATATGCAGTACGCCGTCTTGGACGATCACGACTTAAAAAAAAACGACTTTATAGATAGTACAAATCTAGCCACAGGCCTTTTCTACGATTGCAAAAGACGATGTAATCTTAGCAGAGATATAGCAACGTAGAAATATGATTTCGTGTTCACATAGACGTTGCGATCGTTCAAGGAACGCTAACACTAATCACTTTTACCAGGGTGATGAAAACGCGTCAAAATTACCAGTAATATCGTTAACTTCATCACACGCATGGAATGCGCAAAATAAGAAATCCGGGAGAGGTTCGAGGAGCACAAATGCTACGAAAGCACCACAGTAGTCGAACTAAACAAAGACGAAGGCACGAGCGTTTCTGCTGTCTTGAGAGTGCCGCCACAACATCGCCGCACGAGCAGATAAATCTTTCCTTCTAGGACGTGCTGAGGTATTGAGGAGTTTCAGCGACGGTGTCACCGCCCTGGCGGCCGGTCGCCGAAAGAGAAACAGGGGGATAGGTTTGCTGGGCGTTGGCTTTGTGTAAAGTGCGTTGGCCGCGAACGTAGGCTTATAAACTTCGGCAGCAAGAATATTACGCGGCTCTAGTGTTCCGGTACGAGCAACAGAGGTGACACGATCTCCTACGACTAGCTACGACCCCCGCCGCAGCGATGCAGGCGTCGAAGGAGCGCAACGCTGTGTACTACGCAGTCAGTCGCCGTCGCCCGACGCAGCTCGTTTGGCATTCAGGGCTTTCCGCCCCGGGTTCTTCGTTTGTACTTGGAACCGAGTGTTATTTCATGTGCTTGTGTGTGTGCACAGTGGCTCGATATGGGCCTCATAGAGCAGTTCTTCAGGCTCAACAGCAACTCAAAGTTGACGGCGGAGGGACTTGCAGCAACGCTTTCGGTTGGTGCACGGGTGTGACGACTCGTCGACTACACGGATAAATTTTAAGATTGCTGCTAGCAAGGTGGGCCATAGTCGCTTTATGTTGACACGATTTTAAGTGTAAGTACTCCGGGCAAAGGCGAATCTATCGCGTTTCTAATCCACCTTTGTTTTTGTTGTTTTTATCACGCACGATTGACTACTAAACAAATGCTTCTGTACCGATCACGGAGTGAATGTCTTCGGCCTTACATTGCGGAACGCTCAACAAAAAGTCATGTTCGTTCAGCGAGAAAACTTCTCTTTCGAGTGACCTTTTTTTATTGATAATTTCTCCCGTATCTAGGTGCTTTAATCAACACGATCGATTAGGTTTGCTTCCCTAGTTAAGACATTTTGCTGCCACATGCGGCACTAATGCTTGGCACGATGTATGCCACTGGTGGTATTGTGAATTGGTTTACTTCCAAAGCTAAAAGTGTAACAGGTGGGACCATTCAGTTTGCTAAAAATGTGCTGATATGGGAATTTCGTTGCATAACTAGCGTTTTACGTTTAAGATTGATAAGAAACATGCTCATGTGATGATGCATGTCTACAGCATAAGCTTTGCAGATCCAGAATGGGTGTGCTATAGGCTACAGCCTCAAGGTTTTTAATGGACCAAATTGGTGATTACACGGCAATAAATATCGTGGTGGAAAACTGCCCATTGACTCGGTGAGTTTTGATCGTGACCATTGGCGTGCTGTTGACTAATTAGGTAATAGCACACCTTTTCCCTGACCATCTGGCTTCAAGGGACATCGCATCTAGATGTGCTTAAATATGTTTATTTCAAGGTTCAGTTGACCCCTCTGCATCATTACAGGAAGGCAGTCTCAAGCCACAACAAACAGCAGTGAATATACAATGCATAATAACAGGCACCAGTGTCCAGGCGTATAGTCCGCAAAAGCCAATTTGAGCCTAAAAATTTTTTTGTTTTGTTTAGATAGTTTGCATTTGATGTATAATCCGCTGGGCCTGATTTCCGCGCCCAGTGCATAGTCCGCCAAGCTGGTGCGTTGTGTCTTCATGCTTTTTTTCCTGGGTGGCATTTTCTTCAGAAGTTCTTCGGCGAACGCTGTTGAGCCTGAAGAACTGCTCATGAGGCCCATATCCAGCCACTGAGCACACACACAAGCACAGAAAATAACACTCGGTGCCAAGTACAAACGAAGCACCTGGGCGGAAAGCCGTGAATGCCAAACGAGCAGCGTCGGGTGACGGCGACTGACTGCGTTGCGCCCCTTCGACGCCTGCATCGCTGCGGTGGGTGGTCGTAGCTAGTCGTAGCGAGATGATCTTCACTTCAAGCAAGAAATCTTGCCATACCATACTCAAGATATGTGTGCAAGTGTTCGATGACGTGGGCTCTCTCACGCTGGTGCAGCTGTCATCAAGAAAGGTACATATCAACAATGTTTGTGCGTTTGAGGCTGAAACTATGACGCATACTTTATCTAAACCTAAATTTATCGGTCTGCGGCTACAAACATTTTCGTTGACGTTGCTTAGATGATGTAGCCATTCAGGCCTCGCATTAAATGGTGTTGCGAACTCTTCGGTTGTGTACGAAAACCTATTTTTGCCCTAATAAAAGACATTTTCAAAAGGACACGTGTCTTCTGCTGATACATATCTTCCAATTTACAATGCACAGGCAAAAAGAAAATCAACTGTGTACATCTACCACTTAGCATAAGCACCTTTTGCCATTCATTCTTGAGCACACTCAAATATCAGCTTAGGTTGCTCTTGTTTTAGAAGCTTTGCCCTGTTTTGTAAAAATAAAAAAGTTAAAGAAGCTTTACCTTTGTTCTCCTTCTGGCATTTAATGCAGACTTGTTTGTCAGCAGATCACACACAGCAGATATCACCGTGGCACATACAACTCGAACGACCGATGAGACTATTGCTATTACAATAAAGCTTTCCACAAGAGCCAAAAGGAGGCTTGTAGGGGTGCACAAGCACATCGAAATGAGATTGGCGCTTCCGGGGCTTGTTTACATTATGCGTAAAAACAGGACGATCGGCGACCAGCTGATCGCAATATAACACCAAGGATACCGATGTTTCGATACATAGAACGCAGGATAAAGACCTCAATCGTCCCTTGTATGCTGTAGCTGTCATACTTTCCATCCAACCGCTTTTTAGCACAATTAACCAGAACAACCGAAGAGTTCGCAACACCGTTTAATGCGAGGCCTGAATGGTTACATCATCTAAGCAACGTCAACGAAAATGTTTGTAGCCACAGACCGATAAGTTTACGTTTAGATAAAGTACGCATCATAGTTTGAACGCGCGAACCTTGTTGATATGTACCTTTCTTTGGACCCGCGTACGTACATTCGGTTCAACTTGATGACAGCTGCACCAGCGTGAGAGCTCACGTCGAACACTTGCACACATATCTTGACTATGGCAAGATTTCTTGCCTTCGACTGGCTTGAACACTTCATTTGTTGCATCACGGTAGGTCTTGCTTGAAGCGATGATCGTCTCGCACACGGCAACAAACAGAGAACGACACGCTTTGTTTAATTTATACGCTACCGGTCTACGGGCGTCGCAAATCTATCCCCCTCTTTTCCGCCATGTTGGATCGATCGGAGCGCCCCCTATATTCGCTGAAACTCCTCAATTATCTCGACACGTGACGAGAATTCGGTCGAGGATGGCGGTCTACGCGGAACGATGAGCTTCCACCACGCCGACCACGTCAATGGTCACCACTAGAGCACTATATAGCTCCTACGGAGCAGAGTAGCGCAATCCTTTGAATCCGCCGTGTTTTGCCGAGCAACCATGGCTGACAGAGCAGCTCGGCGCGAGGTCACGTGGTACTCAGGGTTTCAGGAGGCGGCCCCGCCCTATGGGGGAATACATGGAGATTGACGCAACACGGCAGAATTAAAAAATAAACGGCGAGTTCACACTTTTCAAAACTAGTCTGTCGTGAAGTTGGTAATGCACTAAACACTTTATCTGAGTTTTAATAATATCGGATGCTTGTGCAAATTTTGAGAGAGGCGAATTTCCAAGGCAGTGGCGTTTGAAGCGAGACGATTTTTTGCACGCAGCTGAGATGGGCTCTTTGGGTTGGCCCGGAGCGGGTCACGTGGACGCTGTGACGTCGCCGCGTCGTCTGCTGCATGATGCCGCTCGTGCAATTTTTCAAAACAAATTACGTCGCTCGCCCGGCACACAACCCAGCGCAAATGATTTTGAAATGTTCCTTTATTATGTCAAAGCTATTATACGTTCCGTACATCTGCACAACATTGAAGAAACAACGATTTTCTCACGTTCCCCATGCATTTCTGATCGGAGTTGGAACCTTCAGGGCGTTCGCACTGCGAGTCGCCGAGAGATGGCGTTCCAGATTGCGGTGCTCTGCTCCGAAGGACGTGAAGAGGCGCGCAATGTTTTCCAGCCATGTTTTTCAGCATGTTTTTCAGCAGCAGACAGGCGGCTATGCACAGGCGCAGTCTAATTTCTTTCTTGCTTCGTTTATCACACGATAGATGGCACATAGCTCCGAGTAATATAAAATTCGGCAATGTCCATCACATCGCTAATTATTCAACAAAATGTGGATCAGAATATTCTTTAACAAAACTTTGAAGAAACATTCGCCGGCAATTTATTGTTTATGATCGCGGTGCTGGTGAGGTAGGCTCTGATCCAATAGGCGATGCGGATTTGGCTGTCGTGCCGCGGCACCGCGGATGCATCGCAGTGAAAAGGCAGAGAGCTTTCGAAGGAGAGAAGGTGAAAAGAGTCCGCTTTTCTTTTAAAAGTTTTATAGCGAAAAAACTGTATGGCTCTCTATTTTTGTGTTTTGGTTTTCTTTTCACACCTTTTACGACGTGCGATGGACGAAATTCGATTTCGAAATCGTTTCATGGTCGCTCTTAAGCAATGCAAAACGTCACGCTTGCATCGCTTAATGTCACAACTGAGACTGCGTTTTTTGGTCTCAACATATGTTTTGGCATCTTCATTCGCTGAGCTGCCTCCGCAGGTTGCGCTGATTGGTTCTCCGTGTGTTCCGCGGGAAGGTAGACGCACGGGCTTTTCTTAGAGCGTGTTTGTTTATTTTACGTTGAAACATAATTTCATCCTCGCTATTCGCCGAGCTCGCTCCTCAAATTGTAACGTTTGGGCTCTCCTACGTACTCTCTCGGTAAATTATATGCTCCATATTTCTTAGAGTGGAGCTCCAACGTAATGTGAAACGAAGTATGAAGCCAGTTGATTATGGCTCAAGTACTGAAGCGTAACAAGTTGCCCTCATGATTTCTGCGATAGAAGATTACTAGTCGTAACTAGTTTATTGTATATGATAACTGCCCAACTCACCCAGCATAATGCCCGCGTTGTTGATCAGCACATCCAACCTGGGCTCTGTTGCGATGACGTCCTGGGCAAAGCCTCGCACTGACTCAAAGGAAGCGAGGTCCAAGTACTTGACGATCACGTCCACCTTGGTTTCGGCGAAAATCTCTCTCGCTGCCTGGTCGGCTTCTCTCAGGTCCCAGCAGGCAATGATGACGCGGGCCTTTCGTCGAGCTAGCTCCTAGCGGTCGCTTTGCCCATTCCTGTGTGAGACACAATACTTTCCCAGATGGTACGCCAGAAAAATGCCTAGCTTGGCACAAGCTTGGCAATCCTAAGTGCCTAGCTTGGGCCTAATATGGTTATGCTCTAAGGCGTTAGTTTGTGTCAGAGTACTGTCTGACGTGCTCTCTCTTTTCTCTGGCTTGTCGAAAAAATCCAAAGTGCCAGACTTGAGCCATAAATGCCATTTATAAACGAAGAACCAGCAGTTTAGCCAAAATCTGGTACTTGTTTGGCAAAATAGGTTCAAAGCTGATACATGACAATCAAACTAGAGAAGAAGCGTAGCTCTGGCACTTGTTTGACGAATTAGCGCCAAGATACCCAGATTGACCAAAGAAGGTCATGTTCCGCTCTCCCTTTGTATTTTTCTGGCTTTTTTTCTTGATTCCCAGACAAAAACCGAATTTCTGCCCCAAAAAACTGTGCTACGTGGGTCAAGATATTGATTCATAATCAATATCCTGTTTGCTAAGATATTGATCTAGGAATCAGTGAACGACTAAAATGGTTCCTATATTATTCTTTCAGTTTAATTAGTATTTTGGCGGGAATTTATACTTGCCAACAAAAGATTCACCCAGAAGGGTGCGAAAGTAAACGGGACAGAATGTCTGGAAATTTCGCGTTTAAACAAAGGAAACCTGAAGGTTGGAGTTTTTTACTGCTACGGTTCCACGCAGATCACGTACTCATACCTGCTTATTACTCATTTCAGTTGGGCTGCGTGATCATGAAATGCGTAAAGGTATTATTTAGAGTTAACCAGAAATCAAAAACTTTCAACACGTTTTGCAGGCTTGATTTTTTTTACAGGATTGTTGGATACTGAAAATGAGACAGTCAAGCTTTTCTAAAGACGCGTTTTTTTATGGCTTTTAAAATTTGTATTGTGATAAAAAAAAACAACCTAGGTGGGACAACGAGATGCGCGGTGCAAAACGCAATAATTTCTGTTGGTTGCATCTTATATGCAACATCTGAATACTTTCAATCTCTACCAATAGATATGTTTACATGGTTTCTTGCGTTAACAATTTTTATAAATATTTAAAGCGTATCACAAAGTAAAATATTCTCTACGTGCTAGTAAGTTAGTGGCCCGCCAAAAATGCGCAGAATTTCGCACATAGTTTAGTTAAGAGGGTGCAGCTACCATTCTCAAAAAACTCCATCGATATGAACCTAAATTTAGCTAATACTTATTTTAGCTAAAGGAGTACACAGTTTAAGTGATCGGAACTTTATGCCACTGATAAAGATTCTGTTTGAATAAAATCTATCCAGGGGAGAAAAACACGAAAATCAATGTGGTGTTCTATAATACACGTCTCTTTAACTGGCAAATCTCCTGCTGTCCCTCAGCTATATTCTTCTTCCCTCGTTCTCTAAAACGAAAGTGTACGAAAAAAAAAAAACGGGCCAGTGCCTTGCAAAGGTGACGCGAAGAAAACCCTTATAGTATATGTCAAGCAACAGCTTCACTCCAATCACATTGCTGCCGCAGGTTTTGGCGTTTAAAATGAAAATCGGGAAAGGCCTGCAAAAAGAACACAGAATGTAAAGTACATGGGCTTTACAAAACCATTTGTTGTGCAAAATACATATTATTTATTGTGAACAAAAAACAACGTGTGTTCAGTTTATCTTAAACTTAAAAATATGTATCTTAAGTCTCGCCTAAAAGAAGCAGGAAATGCTAATTTTGAACTATTGTGATCAAACAGTATTGCCTTTCTATCTTACAAAAAAAGATTGAAGGAATCAGAAGAAAAGCACAGTAGGAAAGTTGCGTCAACTTTCCGAAGGTGATTGACGAAAGAAACACTATTTTATAGTCTGGGATTGACAAAATGAATGTTGTGAACGCAGGATTGCACATGTGTGCCCACAAAAGCAATATATAACAAAATTACTTCTACTCATTATATTAAATAATTGATTACTTTGCACAAAAATAAAATTGCTACTCTTTTGATTGTGGACTGTCTTAAAGTGTCATAATCTTTTATTTTTTCACTGTCGCAAGATCAAAATTCATGGCTGCATGATCATTTAACCTGACTGCTTCTTCCCTGAAGTTAATAGAATCTTATTTCTACATTAAATCAAAGACTCAATTGAAGCAAAAAATAGATCAGACGCTACGCTTGACACCCGTTATGGGTGACACAAGAGGAACTGCGAGTATTTAAAATGTAATAAAATGGCCGCCAAAATTACACTGCAAAAAACAAGTTTTTTATTATCATGTTCAGAAACATACGCATATTAACAAACACTTTATTCCATTACCTCGCTTGCACATTTCTTTTCATTGCCATTTACTTTTCAAACTCGCTTATTATTCGCAAGTTTCAGTCCTATCTATCTATCCTTTCACATTTCAGGCTCTCCCGGCTGTGTTTGGAAAAGCTTGTTATATCTTGTTTTATCTTGTCTAGCTTGTTATTTCCATGTGCATAATAAATTATGCACATGGGAAAGCTTCCCTACAAGAAGTGTCGAGTGCATAAGAAATCACGCAAGCCGTGGGTTACTTCGGAGATAATTAGAATGATGAATCGAAAAAATGTGCTCTATAATAAATTTCTGCACACTAGAGATTTGGGCGTCCTCCGCGAATTTAAAATTCAAAGGAGCATGGTGACTAGCGCTCTTCGTAAATCAAAACGTACATACCATTACGATATGTTTCAGGGTGAACCTAGAACGGATGTCATGTGGAAAAAAGTGAACATGTTGGTAAAACCTCACTCTCGTAGTGACTCAATTAAAACAATTACTGTAAACGGGGAGTGCATAACTGGCGCCGCGTTGGCTGACAGATTCAATAATCATTTCGTGGACTTAGTTGATAGCGTTCACTCTGTCAATGCTTGTGACCCTAGTCGATAAAATTTCGGAGAGTGTTTTTCTTCTGCCTACTGACGACAGTGAATTGATATCAGTATTTAACAATTTTAGAAACAGTAAAAGTAACGACGTGCATGGCATTCAGATCGGGCCTGTAAAGCGTGTAATTCATTCTATCGTCCCTTGTTTGACCCACATTTATAACCTCGCCCTTCAGGATGGGGTGTTTCCTAAAAGAATGCAAGTGGCCAAGGTGTCCGTCCTCCACAAGGCAGGGGATAAGAACAACGTGGGTAATTACAGGCCTGTGTCTGTACTGCCGGTATTCTCTAAAGGACTAGAAAAAATTATGCACATGAGACTATATGCTTTCTGTGAAAAACACTCAATTATTACCCCTTGTCAATTCGGTTTCCGAAAGGGGTACTCGACAGAGTTGGCGCTACTAAAACAGAAAGAAATGATACTTACAAACATCGAAAACAAACTCCTAACATTAGGCATATTTATCGATTTTTCGAAGGCATTCGATCGCCTTAACCATAAAACTTTACTGCAGAAACTAGACCTTTGTGGCATCAGGGGTGTTGCCCTGAACCTAATCGAAAGCTATTTGCAAGACCGTTATCAGTACGTTGAAATTGACGGGGAGCGTTCAAACATGCGCCAAATAAAGGCAGGTGTACCGCAAGGGAGTATTCTCGGGCCCCTTCTCTTCAATCATTTTATAAATGACATAGTGAACTTAGATAATGGCGTCAACTACATAATATACGCAGATGATACAAGTTTGTTTTTCTCTGGAACTAGCATTGACATCATTATAGGAAGAGCTAATCAATTCTTGCAGAGCCTAAACGTTTGGACCACCGAAAATTCATTAACAATAAATGTTGCAAAAACTAATGCAATTATTTTCCGCGCAAAAAATACAAGCTGCACCAGCAGCCTGCCGGGAGGGCTCTCTTTTGCCTCACGAGATGTGGAAATTGTAAAAAAATGCTAAGGTGCTTGGCGTAACTTTTAATGAACATATGCTGTGGGATGAGACGGTGCAGGACACAACCATAAAGCTCTCAAAGGTTGTAGGCGTTTTATATAAATACCGTAATATCTTACCATCCTCGATAATGCTGCTTATATATCACGCCCTGTTCTGCTCATATTTCGATTATTGTTTCCTGGTTTGGGGTACCACTACGAAAACGAACGTTCAGAGACTTTTTATAATGCAAAAGAGGGCAATACGAATAATATGTGATGTAGCGTATGATCACTCCACGAAATCTTTGTTTAAAAAGCTTGACACGTTAAAAATCACGAATTACTATAGTTACAAGCTTTTGATGTCATATAAAAGATCATTAAACAACCCTGTTAGCGTTTTTAATTCAGTCTCAGGTTTGGAGTCGCGGGACGCAACATACAGCACTCGTCATTCTCGAAACTGGGCCGCACTGCGCTCCAGAACCACTTATGGTGACCAGAGACTGGCTTTTACTCTCCCAAGAATTTTAAACAACCTTGAAGCAAAGGAAATTTCCGTGGCAAACACAAGCAAAAAGGAAATTCGTGACCTATTTGAGTGATCTATTGAATAGGTGTTGTCATGTTTTGAAGGTGCAGAGGCAGTTGCGTATATAATTTTGAAAGTCAATGTGCTATGTAGTGCATGTGCTCATTATTAAACTCTCGGAGCAAGCGTGTGCTACTCTGAATTATGTTTACCTTGTTTAGCCCTTCGCACTGTATATAATTGACACCACTGTCCTGTGTAAGCACTCGATTACCTGCCTTTATATATGTTACATTGCTCTTTCACTCATATGTTGTGTTTCTTCTGCGGATGTAAAGGGGAGGCGGGGGCTTCGTCAAGTAGCGACATGCTGCTTTTTTTTCCTGCCTTCCCTCTCAGATGGAGAGGAAATAAAATTGATTGATTGAAAGTAAGTTAACGGTCCTTTCGGCCTCCTGATTGGAGCATGAGCATTTTCATGAACGTTACGTCAACTGGTTTACGGGTGGAGAGAGAAGAGAAGGGGGGGGGGAAGCCTTAAAAACACGCCTTAGTTATTCCTCACTAGCCTCTAGCCGGCTAACACATTTGCCTACGCTTATCGGGTCAAAAATCTGGGAGGCTGCTAAAGGCTAACGCGTGAATCATTGAGGTGCGTTTATAGCTAGTAATTAGCCTCGCCCTCATTCTCCTCACACTCCAACCTTAAAGCGTGACGTCCACGAGAACGCTCCTAATCAGAAGACCGAAAGGCCAGTTAACTTACTTCACAAGCTAAACACCTTCTGAAAAGCAGCGCCGTAACGCTATAGTTTTTATGTCACCCACAAGCAGTGTTGTAGGCGTTACCAAAAAAAAAAGTAACGAAATAGGCTACCTGTTACTTGCAAAATAAAGGGACGCGTTACCCACCTACGTTACCTCAAAATAACACGAACGCGTTACCGCTACCGTTAGAAATAAAAAAGCACTTTAATTTGGCGTTACTCTTTATTTATAAATTGACGGCAACAGCGTTTTTTCCGAGCACAGCGTTTTTCGACACTGGGACAAAGGGCGTGGGCCCTTTGTCCCAGTTTTTCTAAAGTCGAACTTTTTGCGTGGGGAAAAGACAGGCAAGATTTTGCAGGTATGTGGATTGAGTGGAATTATTATGACCTCGTTTCTGCTTAAAGGTGCCCTTAGGGAGGTTTCCGAGATCGCCTAGTAAATATGGCTAGAACTCACTACGCGGGCTCTCAGCGTCCTAAAAATGCATATATGAGAACGATGCGCTTCCGATTTCCCTATTAAGAAAGCAATCAAAGATCTACCACACCGAGGTCAGCTCGTGCGATGAGAGGAGCATCGTGCCGGCAGCCAGGACGACATGGGACCAATGAAAACGCGACATTTCGTTGAGATTGCAAACGCTTTTATTACAAAGTGCGCATGCTTTTGTAGATGATAAAAACAAATTAGAGTAGTCAAAAAATGTTAAATTTCCGCGGAGAGGGAACAGAACACTGTAATATTCGTCTCAAAAACAGCGTATTATTATTATTATTTTACTTTTTTTCCAGTCTTTCGTGGGAGTGATATGTTCGGTCGTCAGCTCTCGAGCGCTCGCTCGCTGGGTTGAATCATAGTCCAGGCTGAATGGGCAACGAGCCGCGCGCCTTCGAGATATCACTGCGCGGTTCCACCGGTCGGAGGCGCCAGGATCCTTCGCTTGCTATATATGACAGTGGTCCTGGCTTCGGAAAATGTTCCTCCCATCGCCGGAGATGACCTCGGTCTGTTTCGATCTTTGATCTTTTTTTAATAGGTAAGTCGGCCGCGTATCCTTATGATTTAGAAATTTCTAGGATGCTTAGAGCCAGCAGGTTGAGTTATCGCCATATTTAGGCTATCTCAGAAACCTCCTCAGGGCACCTCTACCTAAGTCTAAACGAAGCTGACGCTACGAGCTAATGGGACCAGTCAAGCAGCGTCAAGAGCGCAAGTCACTGCATGGGCCTTTTTTGGGTTTCGACTGATTGAGCCATGATAGGACACGTGCAGAAACACGACGAGCACCATGATGGTGTCCTTTTGACTCCGTCTGATTTGTCCCACCCAGCTCGTAGCCCGTCGGCTGCGTCTGGAGTTAAACCGAAAGGAACTATACGAGGTGCTGTTCGGCTAGACGATGTTTATCGAACGCCGTGGTTAAATTGCAGACGGGGGCTTTCTCTCCTTCTTATGTCTCGCGACAAAAAATATTTTATTAATGTGTCTAACAGAAGCTAGCATAACGGAATACTTAAACCGTGTCATCCTTAATGCTGTCCAGGTAGCATAAAAAATGAAGGGAAAAGCAGTCGCGAATATTGTACAACATAAAATTGATAGAAATGCGAGAGACAAGTGAATAAGAGTGGAGAACATGAAAACCAAACTACGTACCTATTTACCTGCAGTTGCAAACAGACAGATGCGCATACTGCAACCCAGCTTACCTGAACTTCCCCCAGTCACAATGACGGTCTTTCCTGCCATGGTTGTTTCCGTTCTGCACACTCCTTTCCGAACCAAGAGCGCGTAGAGGCACAGTGCGCCGGCGGCGATCCGAAAGACAAACTTGGCGAGAGTCATCCAGAGCAGCTGAGGTAAATCCCATATCCGACCGGCATTCCGTCCTTTCATGGTCAACCGGATCAGGTCAACGAGCTAGTTATATATGATGGTTTTTGATACGTGAAGATCGGAGCATTTGATCCGGCCGATTTCAGCGCTTGCCTGCGATATGAAGAGAAGAAAAAATAAGTTCAATTTAGTAAAGTTCGTGGATATTTAAATACTGGTTTGAGGGTTTCGTGGTTTTTTAACGTGTTTGCTCTTCTTGTTATGCGCCCCAGGTGCTAGTAGCAGACTTGTACACGTTACTGAAAAATAGTAAGGAATTACATTTACAATTACTCGAGGCTAAATTGTAATTTATTACAATTACAATTACTCTCCCATGAAAGTAAGTGACCGTTACCCCAAAAGTAATCCGTTACTTTCGTGGCGTTACTTTCAACAATATTTTCCTCAATTAAGGGAAGAAAGTTATTCAAGTTCTTATTGCTGCCACCTGCTCCATTTATTGACCTTGAGTATTTTGAGCAACAGCTGACTATCGAAAGTCTCGTCAGACATTTCGCGTTATTTCTTTCTCAATATGTTCACTGCTACACTGAACACCCTTTGAACTGAGGCACTGGATGGGAGTTCCATATTGTGCCTCACGAATGCTTCATGCTCTGCATTGAGCTTTTTCAGCGAAGCAATGGATCGAAGTACTATTTAGCTCGAAGATAGAGCAAAGCTTCGTCGTTGCAGCCGTTGCCTGATATTCGAGAGTTTTAATGGAGTTGTTAACAGTAAGGTGATAAATAAATAATAAATAAGGTTTGGCTCGATATTCTTCTTCGAGCCTCGGTTGAGCCTCGGTCGAGCCTCGGTTGAGACGTTGGTGAATAAGAAAAAGTTTCCAATATTTAAATATAAGTAATCAAGAAAAAAGAAACAGGACACTCATAACAACAATTAATTGGAGCGTTGGTTGAAACAAGGAAATGTAAACGCACGTTTGCCATGTGTACCTTTCTTGGTGCCGTTCAAAAGAGCACGGAGCACGGACCGATTGCAGTTTACTCCGGTGTTCTCCAGATAGACGTCCGCTGATGCCACGGGCAGCGAAGGGCAGAGAACTAAGCGACGCTATGGCCCCACTCATGAGTTTCACCCTCTCCTCGAGCCCAGAATCTTGCTACGTCAGCCACCATTATGTTTTATTTGTAAAAATATCTGCTTGAGATAAGATGCGTCCCGCTGGGGTAAAAACAGGAAAAAGAAAAAAAGGAAGACTATTACCATTTTCGAAGTGCTCGCAAAAAGCTGACTCACAAAAAGGGTAACTGAGATGCAGATAACCTGGCTGGAATCCACAAATAAAGTAAGCCAACCCTAGAGTTGGACTACAAAAAAAAAAAGTAAGTAGCTTTTAAAACAGGGTCAAATAAGGTGAAAGAAGAAAAAAAAATACATCCTGTTTTCTAAGACAAGATAAGTGTGCATCGACCAACGAGGATGCTTGTGACAATAACACCTTCACATATTATCACATCTCTTTTAGTGGATTTTAGGGTAGACGGAGCGTTGTCTTGTGTTGTGACATTATGAAAATGGTCGTCGTCACTATAACCGAGAAGGACATTGTTAATTCTTGTCTGTGCACTTACCACCTCGAGCTTCTCGAAGAGGCACAGAATCACTTGGTGTCGTCCTCTCCCAGTCTTCGATCGCAAAGAAAAGCAAAGGGTCTAAAAAAAGCGTATATATTTCCCCCTCCCTTTTTTTTTTTGTAGAAATGTTTATTTGGATTTTTTGACATTGTTGTTAGGGTCTAAAAAAAAAAGATTCAGGGGCTTGGTGTTGCAAAAAAAGGCTTTGTGAAACTGAAGAGTGCCAAGCCTCCCTTTGCGCTGGTTGCGCTCAACTTTACCGAAATGAAAACGACCTTCTCTTTAGAGGGGGGGGGGGGTCTGGTTCCGAAAAAAATGTAACGGATTACAAGGAATCCGTTACGTAAAAAATGTAAGGGAATTACTTTAAAATTACTCTAGAAAATATGTAATTATTCCGTTACTAAATTACCGATAAATGTAAGGGATTACAAGTAATTGCGTTACTTGTAACGGATTACGTACAAGTCTGCTAGTAACGACTGTCCTTTTGAAGCTCTCTTAGGTAAGTGACCTATGTGTTTGTCCTTTTCATTACAAATTCAGACTAGCTAAAACGATAAGAAAAAGCGCCAACAAAACGAGGACACAAAATACACGAAGACGACATTTTAATTAATATCAACCAACCAACCCAAACCCGAGCTTTCTTGCAGATTCAGACTATACGCCTAAATACTGTCAGATTATGATGCCAATAAAACTTTAACGGTTCCCGGTCAAAGAAATGCAAAAATATCTTATGTGTAAGCACCTTTTTTATTGATCACACCATCGTGAGACCCATTATAACAGTCCAGGGGTCCGATTTTGGTCAAGCTGAGGGAGAGAGTGCTCTCGGCTTGTGATTGGACGTGACGCCATACATTTCGCGTTATCGACCAATGAGATATTTTTGATCCGTCCTCGAGTTCACAATCCGGTGATATCTTAGTGAGAACGTCTGATTAACATACAAATAGCGAGAGAGGTCTCTTGGTCAATCATGTTCCTGTCGTTAGTACCCCTTCATCGACTGGTCGATGTCAGCTTACGCACAACAGCAGAATAATTTGCAATTTCCGAGCGGAGCGCGAGCTGTCAATGGCTTCCAACGTGAAATAGCAGACGATTAAAATTTTAGCCCTCGTCCGATCTCACTTCTCCGCGGAGCTCAGCTCGAAGCAGACGATCAGCTTTTTTGTCCGTTGTGTTACCAGACGACGTGAGGCGTTTACTTGTCTTATTCCTCGTCTAGGAATGACGATTCGCGACAGACGAACCGCTTTCTTCGCTTGCATTAGCAGACAAACCACCCGCGAACGCCATCTTAGCTGGATCTTCGAGATTGATTCTAAATCTCGTTGTCGCTCTCGCGCTGAGCAAACTAGGACCCCAGGTTATGTTGCGAGACATCGACATTAGGAACATTGTGCACGCTTCTGAAGATTACGCGGTCATTGGGGTAGCACTTTATGCCTGAAAATATTTAAGTTGTTGTAATTTTAATATTCGAAAAAAAGTGACGGCCCCAAATTCGATCCTTGAAGTACCATTAATCCTCGAGGGTGGCAATTTGTGTGAAAAGGACTACGTGGATCCATATCAGATGCTTTCTGGAAGTCCAAGAATACAAAGTCAACTTGCGCGGCTTTGTATTACGAAGCTCATTATATCATGGGAAGGCTGACTAAACAGAATGACGCTACACAAAATATATCTGAAACCTTGTTGATGCGACAAAAAATTTGCTTGCGCTTTTAGGTTTCGTAATAATGAAGTAAGCAACAATCTACGTGGTTTTAAAGTATACATTGTTAATCAAAACTGGCCTAGACTTATTTACGTTGTTTATATAACCCCTCGTTTGTATACTGCGGCTATGTTGGCATACATACATTCAAAAGAAAGCTTTTACCTTCTAAAGATTTATTTGTATTTTTTCTTCGACCAAGTTTCCCAACTTTTACCACAGTCTCGGGTGTTCTACATAATGATTAAAAAAGTAATTGGAGAGGGTGTCAAAATACGCTTGTACTTTTTGAATACACGCCAAAGAATATGATCCAGGCGATTCACTTCGTTAAAAGCTCTTTGAGCAAAGTTACACAATTTTACACGTAAAAATGTCGGATATCGTTGCAGAAATCCACCACGTAGCTGATGTCATGCGTTCACTTAGTGGTCAGTGAACATTCAGTTATTAACCTGTGGTTTTTTGTTCCTTCTATAAATGCGTAAAACAATTATTTTTTATTACTACGAAGCCAACGTTAACGTAACTAGCAACGTGCTGGCGGGTTCCCTTGACGTACATTCTGCGTGACTCCTACATGCTATGTGCTGAAGACAATTGTTGTATGTTAAATTTTAGTTAATATATTGTCTTTTATCATAACTAGCGCCATCGCTTTATACGAAATGTCCCCTTGGTGTAAAGTAATACTTAAAAGGCTATGAAAAAAAGTGTTTTCTTGCTTAATTCGCATAATGTTGGTGATAAGATCGCTGGGCTAAGGACACTTTTTGAACAGAAATCACTGGCAGCCAAGCAAAATTTTACTCATACCCTGCCTTCCGTATTCTTAAACAGTACCAAAGAGATTGCGATGTTGCAGAGTAAGAAAGTATGATACAACACTTACGTATTTTCATGGCGTAGTTATTCCGAATAGTTAATGACCTAATACATAGTAATTTTTAATGTATATTAAATTACTTAAGAAAACAATCAGTGAAACCATTGCTGAATTTGCTGAATTTGCATAAAAGAGTTGGTGAAATCATACCTGGCCCAATCATTGAATGACGCCGCGCAAGAGAGACGCACAGACGTTGAACAAATTCAATAAAAAAATCCCTTAAATAATTTGGCTCGAAAAGTATAAAGTACTTTTTTGTTTCCTACAAGGTAACAAAATAATCATATTAAGATTTTATGTTCGTCAACCGGATGAAATTAGGTAACTTCACGCATGCTTATTGACATCCCACTTGTCAATATGTTGAAAAAAATATGATTATAAAGGAAAACGATAATGTCCCTTAGTGCTACTTCCTTTGAAGTCCTGTAACACTGAAGTTCATACGAGCACCCTCGGCTAGAACTGGTGAATATACGCCATACTTTGACGTCGTGTCAAATCTTATATCCACTCTCATAACAAAATGCGTACCTTTCCTTGGTCCGTTCGCTGCACGATGTTTTCCCGCTGTCCTCTTTTCGTCTCTTTGTGTAGGTGCTTGTTAGAAGCAATAAGAAAAAAAATCCTGTTATTTCTGTCACATGCGCTCCAACGCAAAAACTCTTCTCAGAATTAACACAGCACGATCATGCGAGAGGACATTGCATAACGGCGGTCACACTGGCCGCATCGCTGAACATCGGCGCATTAAGGCGCATTAAAGATGCACTGAAGACGAAGGTACGAGGCTACTCACGCAATTAGTAGCAATGACGGGAAGATTTAAGCTTCACTTTTTTATGTTTTACTTTGGTTACATAATTGAATTATAAATATGACCCCTGGCAAACTGCGTGCGACCCTGTATCGCTTCCCGTGACGTATCTTTTTTTAAACTCGTTTTGGAGAAACTAAATTAATGTCACTTTGCCCTTGAACATTGATAAAATTGGAGCAGTCTCAAACAACTGCTTAAAGTGGCTTACAAGCCAGTGAGTCAATCTCTTGTGTACAACGTCAAACACTGTATATATATATAAATGACAAGACAAACGCGTCAAGAAAACCAACAAATACTCATTCCTTTTTTGAAAACAGAAATTTTCGCAACTAAACCATACTGGAATAAAATTCATCTGACTTATCCGTCTCTACATCTTATTTTCGTATTATGTAAAGGTTGTATTTATGAGAACCCAACTCTAAACACATTAGAGAACAAGCGGGAAATTTATACCCTTGAATTGCCTTTCATAAACAATTCTCGTTCATATCCTCTGCAATACAATTTTTCTCCCTAATATCCCACACCTCTTGTAGCTTTACCCCACTCCACCATAGTCTCTTAGTGTCCTTCGTCGAGACCTCACTGTCACCCCTGTTTGACATGACCAATTAAAACGCTCTTCAAGTCCAGTTGAGTGCACTGTAAAAAGTGGCCGTCACTTTTACCGCGATTTTCTTGTCAATTTTGACGAGTCCTCAACGTCAATGAAAAAGAGGTTGCTACCGCCGTCAACAAGGGGAGGGGAATGAGCGACGAAGAGCGCAATAAACAAACAAAATGCGCGGTAATAGAGCGTCCCGATTAGCTGCCACTGGGAGCACGTCATCCGAAGTAAAACCCATCGCGATGCGATCGCATTTCGCGCCTTGGCGCCTTCGGAACCCTTAGGAGCCTGGCGTCCTTTTCACCTCCTCTGCACTTTAGTGGCGGGTGACTGGGTTTACATGGCGCTGTCGCACTGAAGCATCGAAGAAGCGTCGTTGTTTATTCGTTAGGCCATTTTGTTTAGCGTGTTCTTGCAAGCGTGGCTGGAAGCCGGACGGGGTTCACGGGCTCACAAAGCGACGCCTGGCTCGTAGCCGCAGTCCCAAACCAAGTGCGCCGCCCAATAAAGAGGTAAGTCTACCGTTGTACATGCATTCGTTCGCTGCTGCTTTTCGCGAGGCATGGGCCTGCTAGTTAAAAACGTGCATCCCTTTTTCTCGTGTTTATGTCAAAGTTACCTTGCTTTGTATTTGTGACATGCGTGCGCGGTGGCGGTGACCGGTTATTTCAGGATGCAAACGGTCACGATATCGCAGCTTCCAGACGTTCCTGCGTAGAATAAGCGCTGCCCTTCAGCGTGTAGAGCTGGCGTCGTTCCAGAGCAACGGGTCTCTATCGCTTCACCGAAAAGCACCTTTTGTGGACAGACGTTTCATGGACTCGCGTTCGTCGACACAAACGTTCCATCGATACTCGTTACACGAACTGAACGGTGTAAGGACATTTCGTGACACGTGTATCCCACACGTACTCGCCGCTTCGTGGCAACTGTCTGAGGCGGCTCATTACAGACAAAAGCTAATCTGAGTTGTCGATGAAACGATCTGTCGATCAAGCAATCTGGTGATGATTCATCGCGTTTCGATAAAAAGATCTATCAATGAAACGTCGTTAGACTGCAAAGCAACATGCTCGCGCTTGTTACTGACTTCGCTCGCCCGTCGCTCGCACGGATGATGGAACGAAGATGGTCCGGGCGCTTCAAGACGGGGCAGCGTTCAACGCCTTCAGCGTGTGTGGTGCTCAGTTTTGCGTTACTTTGAGAGCTCTATTCGAAAGAAAATGCAGTGGCTGAACCCGCGGACGCTGGCTTTGAGAAGCTCGAGTTTGGCTAACCTTGAATTGCCATGTTGCTACCCTACTTTTCAGACTCTCGGGCGAAATTTGTAAAAGTAAACTACATGTTTTATTGCATTTGTGGAGCATGTACTTTGTAACACTACAGCAACAATTAGGGTTAGAAGTGTTAATGGTTCAAGAACGCGAAAGTGTCTCCTTGTACTGGTAGTACGCAAGTCATCTCAGGCACCTGTGAAGTGTGTGAGATAACATTAGATGCTTGGTTAGATCACGTCTACTAATGACTCGAATCTCTAACGCACAGGAGAGAATCTCAGCTTGTTGCACAGAATACCGCCATAATCCCGAATTACCGTCTGGCAAGGTAAGCAATCGGCTATCCTGATGACTTTTTTCCCCTTTATTTTCAGATTATTAAGCATAGATAGGGAAATTAGGTTAGGTGCTTGCTTAGATCACGTGTACTAATGACTCTAATCTCTAATGCACAGGCGAGAGAGCTCTGCTTGTAGCACAGACGCTGCCATAGTTCTGAAGCTCTGTCTCGCAAGATAGGCATCCAACCATTCTGCAGACTCTTCGTTTTAAGTTGTTATGCGTATATTGTGAAATTATGCTTGGCGCTTGGTTAGATCACATTTACTAATGACTAATTTGATCCACAGGCATAGGCGTAGACTATGGGGGAGCAACGGGGCTCGTGCCCCCCCTGGTGAGATCCAGGGGGGCAGAGCCCCCTCCGGGCCCGAGCCTTGATCTTTTTTTTTTTTTTGCTTGTGTTTGTTGTTAGTTTGTCTTTGATAATTTGTATTTTGTCTTAAATGTATAATACTTCACCCATGTTTGTGCACCACACAATAGAACGCTAAGTTGTTTGTGGGCACTGGAAAATAAACCTATTATTATTATTATTATTTCCGAGACGCTGTTTACGTGCCATGTAACGAGCTTCTAGTAGTAGGATGTAAACAAAATAACGCCCACGTTGCCTTTATTGACAAAATACGTGGGAAATGGAATCCCAGCGTGCTTGCGTTAGCTTCAATCTCCAGTTCTGGCGAAAACATAACGCGCAGCACCCCCCCCCCCCCGGGGAACTTCTCAGCCTGCCCCCCCGGGAAAATGGAAAGTCTACGCCGCTGTCCACAGGCCAGAAGCTCTGCGCCTATCACAGGTGCCGCCATAGCCGCGAGGCACCGTCTGGCAAGGTGAGCAATAAACTACCTTTCGCACCCCGTGCATACGGGATCCCACATCGTACCGTCGCTACCTGGAATGTGCTCGAGGAGCACACCTCTGTCGGGCGGCACACGAACGTGGGAACCTTCATGGAGAGATGGCGGACGTCGAACGCATCGCGCGCATCAAGACTCGGCGAGCGCGACCTCGAACGGGCCATCGTGCTCGTCCAGCGGCGCCGACCGGACCATGTACACCAGTTCGACCAGCAGCGCCATCCACCCCATGACGCCCACAACGACGACACCGTCATGGACATGCCGGACGATATTTTGAGGGGGGGGGGGGGGCGGGCGGGGTAGGGAGGGAAGTGTGGGCACCCTGGCGGCTCTCTAGCCCAGCTGCCAGACTAGGGTGCACAGGCGGCGGACTTTCCCGTGTGGCGGCGGAGTCAAGCCGGCGCACATCGCCCGCGCCACCTTGACAAGACGAACCAGAAGCGGCGCGCAGGCAGTAGCTGCCCGGACTCAAGCGCCGCCGGTAATGACGTTAGTGTATTGATCGGTTCGTCCATGTCCGATTATATGTAGTTTCTTAACCTCGAAACCACTGGCTCCATGTTATTCCTTCGGGTCGGGTATGCAGCATGGCAAACCGACCACAAATCTTATGTAGCTAAGTAAGATCTTGTATGTGCATGTGGGTCACGTGTACGTTTACAGGATCTTGTACCCAATAGGCTCGTATAAAAATTTTACAGGACCCGTATGAAATATGTATGCGGGGTTTTCGTTAGGGTATAGGTAATCCATACGGCGTTTATCGAGGTGCGAGTGACGAGAGAGAGTCCGCCACCAACGAAGCCACGACCCGCTAGCACCGAACACATTCCCCCGCGTCACAGTCCACGAGTGCCACTCATAACTCCGAAAATGAATGCGGGGGAACACTGGGCCTTTATCCCGAAGAAAAAGGTCAGCTATTCGTGCAGGACAGGTGCACTTCGAAGAAAAGGTCGGGGGCCTTCTCTTTTGAAACAACAAGGCGCGCCTACGCCTGGCTGGGCTTTCCTTGTACACGAAGTCGACAGAATCGCAGGCGGGTTTTGCGGGTCCATGTCTCTTGTTTCGCTGTCCGAAACTCGTAATGCGAGCGAACAGCCTGAATAAAAAAACTTCAGAGTGCAAAAATAGCAAAAGTTTGGCATTGGATCGTAGATTAAACTGGATTTTGGATTGTAAAACAGGGTCACCGATCGCAAGTCTCAAAATATCACGCATGATCGCCGAGAAACCGGCAACCGCGTCTTGGTGTGTCTGAACCGGGTCGCACGTGAACCGCATTCGCAACCGCTCCGCAAACGCATCCGGCGCCAGTGTGAATGCGCCATTGTAGCGCGTTCACACTGGAAGCAGATCTGCGAACGCGAAGCGGGGATCGAGCAGTTAGAGCGCGTTTTTGCCAACCACTTCGCGACCGATTTGACCCAACCGCTTTCGCGAACCGGCCACCAATCGCAGCGCGACGCTGACGTGACGTCGGTGAATCTCGAAACAAGATGGCATCTGTCGCTGGTGAGGCGTCCAGGGCGATGTGGTCCTAGCGTTACAGCAGACAAATCAATGAAGAAACGTGATGTTCACGTCCGTCACTTGAATCTGCCGCGGAAAGAGTTGACTCGTAATCTTAACGGGCTTCGCTCCTTTGATTTAGTTCGTGCAAGACTTTGTTTATTATTGGGGTTTCCAAAGCCCACCGTTCCCTGCCTTATTAGTCTTTGCCCGTAGAACGTCGGAAACCGCCCTTGATCGCCCGAAATAACAGCTTTTATACCCTCTAAGACAGTCACGTAGACTATTGAAAGCTTTCGACACAGTGCATGGCCACTATGAAAGTCGATAGAGACGTCGTGAGCCCAATTGCGTAGCCAACACACTACCGAGGAGCTGGCAGGGTACCTGCGCTATCTCAACCTGTAACGTTTACTACAACAACACAAAAATAAGGGAACTTACTAAGAAATATTGTGTCGGTACCAGATGATTCAGAGGTAATCCATACGGCGTTTATTTGAGCTTAATGTCAAACGAACAGTAGACTCGATCGACGTGCGAGTGACGACCGGCTAGCACGATCCATTCACACCATCCACCAGTGACGCTCTCTACTCCGAAAATGATTCAAGCAAACAACGAAAGGGGAAACTGGCCCTCTATCCCGAAAACCAGGTCAGCTTTTCTTGCGGGAAGGGTCCACTTTTCGAGTCAGCAAGGCGCGCCTAGCTGGGCTTTGCTTGTGGGCGAAGTCGGGGGAATCGCAGGCATTTCCGCGGGTCTACATGTCTCTTCTTACGCTTCCTGAACTCGCGATGCTTGCGAACCACGTACGAACAGCCTAAATAAAAATCTTCAAAGTGCCAAAATAGCGAAATTTTGCCTTTGAATCGTAGATTAAACTGAGATTTTTGATTGTGAAACAGGGTTGCCAAACTCAGGTCTCAAAATATCACATGTGATTGCCGGGAAACCGCCAACCGCCTCTCCGTGTGTCTGAACGGGATCGCTCGGGAACCGTATCCGCAACAGCTTCGCAAACGTAGCTCAACCGCCTGTGCGAACGCGCCATTAGGGAGATAGCCACCGAAATGCTCAGAACTTGAAAGGGCTCTGCAATCCTATGTAAGCGTATACCTTTTTTGCGGTTTCCACATCTCTATGTGCTTCGGGCAGCCCAGCGGGCACTGAGGCGAGTAACTAAATGTCAGTGCGTCACATTTTACCCAAACGACGCGGAAGCCTCCTCCACCTACTGGGGCGCCCCGTGGTACCGAACGTGCGCGGCATGTGACGACATCGTGAGGTTGTAGGTCCTTGCCAGCTCCTGCCTTACGAGTGGTCAAAGCCGCTAACAGCTCTTTTTTAGTCGAAATACAAAATATAAATGGCGCGAACCGTTTGAAAATATTTATGAAAGTAGTTTTTGTTCAACATTTTAGATAGAAGAGAAACAAATGCAGTTTGTAAAGTATGGAAACAAGAAATGACCCCTCGACATGCCCGCCACTAAGCGGTGGAAAAGGCGGTGCACAGTAGAAGAGGGTAGTGGGACCAGGCGCCGACGCACGACCGCATTGCTGTGAAGCGGCGAGCGTAGAAAGGTCCCGAATGTGAGGCGGCGCTGCGGTCGTATGGGCTGGAGATTCCGACCGGTTCCGAACGTTACCAAGGTCATCGGCGAGCAAATTTGGCTTGCGGTTTGGCCGTTTGGCAGTATGAGAGCGCGAAGTGGCTCCCGTTCTGAACTAATCTTTACCCCGTGTTTGCTGTCGTTTATGGCCAATGAAGCGTCATGCCGAATTAGTGTTTAGTCGTGCAGCAAATGCAATGCGAGCGTTCCTGGCCGCCCGCGTCATTCAGCCTATCGCAACCCATGCTTTAGTGGCGCCTTGTCGAGACGTCGACGCGGAGTGCGGCAGCCGTGAGCGCTCGCTGACCTCAGTACCCCTCTTGTTAACGGCCACCCAAGCCAGGACCAGGGACGCCATGAAGGATGTTGTTGTTGGCTTGTTTTTGCAATTTCGGTTGCCCTAGATCTTTCAAAATAAAGTGACATTCAATAAAAAAAAGTTTCACTAAGTTACTACGTTCAGTGCGCTCAGATTCGGTGGAAATTAAGAGCCAGTCAAAACGTCGTTGCAGGGCCCCTTTGAATATACTCCAGGGAAGACTTGCGCGTATTGCCGTTTGCTCAGGAGTAAAACCACCGAGGAAATAAAGGGCCCTGATTGGCCTATTTGAACGTCCCGGTCTTTCGCAAGCAGGTGACAACAATCACTGTTTTCCGCTCGTTGTTTGTTGTTTTAGATAAGAAGACTGCTTTAATCGAAGACTCTTTTGCGGAGGTACAGTGGCGAACGGCGGATTGTATCACGGGGGCAAGTGTTAATCCACCCGACCCCCTCGGTTCACGACGCTTCGCGGCGACAGTCTGCGGTTGCAGATTACAAGGCGACACGGCGGGGAGCCGACTGACGATAGATATTTGGCGGTAAACAAAAGGCTAGTTTGGGTGGTGAATACAAACCCCACCACGGCGTGGTGGAGCTCTAAAGGCGTCTTGATCCGCCATTAACGGCAAAACGCGAAGATGAAGGCGTCGGTTCCCGAAATGGCTGCAAGCCCAGCGAAGCAAGCAGCCAGCCAGCAAGCCAAGATCTCTCAAGGCGGCATCGTTATATCCTAGGCGGCATCTGTGTACGTATGAAACACTGGCGCACGTTTTAACCCACCGCCGGCGGCGCGCACTTGTGATACTCCTAAGAAAAAGGCCAATCGCGGGCCTAGGATTTGCCCCATGGTTTTAATCCCTAGGAAAGCAGCTATACGCAACCAAGGCTGGCCGAATTATATTGAGTCGCCTAGGAGATCCCGTATTTTGGGTCCAAAATAACACCCCTTCCACCACTTCCGTGGGAGGACGCGTTGCTCGTGAACACCAAGCGCCTTCCTCACTCTCACATTCCAAATCCCGTCAATCGAATGCGTACGGATCCAACCCGGAAAATGAAAGCCCTCACACTCCCTGAAGGTGGATCCATTAAATTTTTTTCATCTGCACAGACTGCACAGATGCACAGGGAAATACTCGAGGAATACGGAACCGAAGACATCGTAAATATCGAAGAGTGGTCGGAAAGCCTTAGAGCAGCAGCCGAGCGGGCGACCAAGGTCGTTCCCGAAGAGGCAAACGTGACAGTGGCGGACAGCCGACTGCTACACCTCTGGGAGGCAAAGGCGAAGCTGGAGCAGAGACTGCGAACCCAGAAGGGAAACAGGAGCCTGCGCAGAAGAATAGCTCAACTCAGCAGGACCATAGAGGCGCATGCTAACCAAGTCACGTCGCAGCAGTGGGAGGACACGTGCGACGGCTTCGACGGGCAGCCGAACGTGCCTAGGACGTGGAACATCTTGCGCCACCTGCTCGACCCGGAGGGTAACAAGACCGCGCAGAGAAACAAGTTGTGCGAAATCATCAGGAGACACGAAGGGGGAGAGGCGGATTTGGTAGAAGACGTCCGGAAGCGATACATCGGCGACTACCCAAGAAGACAGCTAACAACCTATCGTGGAGATGCGAACGCCCTCCTCGACGAAGACATCACAGTGTACGAAGTCGCGGACGTCATACGCGGCCTCAAGACCAAGTCGGCCCCCGGTCCCGATGGCGTCACGAACAAGATGCTTCGAAACCTGGACACGGAGGCGGTCGCAGCAGTAACGCGATTTCTGAACAAGTGCTGGCAGAATGGGAAAATACCCAGGCAGTGGAAAGCGGCGAAAGTGGTCATGATTCCCAAGCCGGGGAAGAGGCCCCAGCTCGAAGCGCTGCGCCCCATCTCCCTCACCTCGTGTGTGGGAAAACTGATGGAGCACGTTATCCTAAACAGACTGAACAACTACATGGAACGAAAACAGCTCTTCCCACACACCATGATCGGATTTCGACCACATCTATCAACGCAAGACATCATGCTCCGGCTCAAGCATCAGATCATAGACGGTGAGCAGAGCTCGCGCCTAGACACGAGAGCGATACTCGGGCTCGACATAACCAAGGCCTTTGATAACGTCAAGCACGACGCCGTTCTCGAGAACCTGGAAATGCTCGGAGTGGGCGCTCGCACGCACGACTACATTCAGGATTTTCTCAATGACAGAACGGCGCAAATCTCGATCGGAGGCGCCACGTCAGACGACATCATGCTAGGAGGAAGAGGGACGCCCCAGGGCTCGGTCCTTTCACCGTACCTCTTCAACGTCGCCATGATCGGACTTCCAGAGAAGCTAGAAGCGATCGGCGGATTACACCACAGCATTTACGCTGACGATATCACGCTCTGGGTGACCGGCGGCAGCGACGGTTTCATACAAGACACGCTGCAAGAAGCGATTCGGGCGGTGGAAAGTTACGTCGAGCCAAGAGGCCTTGCCTGCTCCCCGCAGAAGTCCGAACTCCTCCTCCTCAAGCCGGTCCGTGCCCGCCAGCTACCGTCGGACATCGAGCTGTACGTCCAGGGTAACAGAATCCCCACGGTCAGGAGCATACGAGTCCTAGGCCTTAGGATACAAGCCGACGGAAACAACTCCGAAACGATAGCGTCGCTAAAAGCAACTGCGTACCAAATTACGCGCCTCATCTCCCGAATCGCCGGTAGAAACTATGGCATGAAGGAGAAGAACCTCGTGCGCCTGGTACGCGCTTTCGTCGTCAGTAGGCTGGCGTACGTCCTCCCTTTCCTAAGACTGGGCCTCACGGAAACGAACAAGCTCAACTGTCTCATCAGAAAGTCCTATAAGAGAGCACTCGGCATCCCGGACACCACCTCGAACGAGAAGCTCGCGGCTTTAGGTCTGCACAACACGGTAGAGGAGATCATAGAAGCTCAGCGTGTTTCGCAGCTGGAGAGGCTGACGAAGAGTGCCACGGGCCGCCACATCTTGGCCAGCCTTGGAATCCACTACGAGAGGCAAACGGGGAGAAGGCCGACGTCCCTAGGCGGGTCAGGGAAGCCCTCGTCATACCAAACATCCCAAAGCACATGCACCCGACGCATCACGCGGAACGCAGAGCGGCGCGAGTCAAGGCGCTGCAGAAACGGCTAAGCATCGCGGAGGGCGTCCTCTATACGGACGCTGCTAGAGCCGGCGGGGGCGCCATGGTCGCAACAGCGGTCAACCAACAAGGAGAAGTGATCTCGAGCTGCAGTATCAAGACGTCGGAACCGGAAGTCGCGGAGGAGGTGGCCATCGCCCTTGCGATCCGAGTCCGGGGGGCACGCATCGTCGTCAGCGACTCGCAGCAAGCCATCCGGCAGTTCGCCAAAGGAAGAATCTCTACAGCCGCGCTCAAGGTCCTGGGCGACCCCGAGAAGACGTCAACGAGAGTACAGCTCATCTGGACACCGGCGCACTCGTCGCTCCCCGGCAACGAGAAGGCACACGGCGCGGCCCGAGAACTCGCTCACCGGGCCGGGGAACCGCTGGACCCTTCTCTGGCCTTTTTTCGGGGGGTGACAGGCTGGTCACATTCAGGGACATTCTCGATCACTACACTGGCGAGAGGTTACGCTATCCACCCGCGCACCCCTCGCTGGACAAGAGGACGTCGGTGGCATGGCGCCGCCTCCAGACGGGCTCTTTCCCGAGCCCCTCCCTACTCAATAAATGGTACCCCGACAAGTACAAGCCAAACTGCAAGCTCTGCGGCGGCCACGCCAACCTCCGACACATGGTGTGGGAGTGCAGCAGGATCGACCGCAAGTCCCACCCCCTATTGGAGAAGATCGACAATCAGGAGACCTGGGAAACCCTACTCCTCTGCTCCGACCCCTCGGTGCAGAACCAACTAGTCCAGCTGGCCGAAGACGCCGCCAAAACCCAGAGGGTTCAGGCCGCCGTCTGAGGGGTGGCTGGCGGGGCGACCCTAGGGGTCTCCCGTTCAGCCATTAACCCATGCTTGGGCAAATAAATATTGTTTACTACTACTACTACTATCTGCACAGATGCTACCCAGGCGTAGGACGGGAAAAGTACCGTCACATATCATTCGCACACCGCCCAACAGAACTGTAGTAAATTCGCACATGCATACACCCCAAGTTCCAAATCTGCGGAGCCCCAGTGCATCCTGTGGGCCACTCAGACTCATTAAGGAGTTTCCGTAAACAGCTTTCCTCCCTCCACTAAGACATGCGCAACGAAGAAGCCGCTACTGCGTCTGCGGGCAGCTAGCCTTGACTGAAAAAAACCTGAATCTCGTAGCGGGTTGCGGAACGCGTTCCGAGACGGCGGAAACAATATACAAAGCGCCCTATATTCACACCAACACGGCAGGCGGTTGCACGTTTTCAACAACTCCCAAGGGGCCGTGCGAGAATGTACCCGCGTTACCAGCCGCAACGGGACAGTTCGAGAGCTCCGATCGCTTTGTGTGGAAGACGAAGCACGGAAGACGTGGCACGTGCAGTGACGCCGCCGCCGAACGCAAACGTCAAAACGAACACGAGCGGAAGAAGGCGAAAGGCTCGAGAGTTAGAGGCTTGTGAGAAGGCGGAGCTAAAGTCACTGAATCCTGGGAAAGTGGCGCCATTGCCTTCCCTACCTGCTAGCCGGACACAAACGGATACTAACATACAGACGACCTAAACCTCGCAGGGCGATTGACTAATCTGTCTACGTTGCCACGGAAATTGCCATTTCCGTCTAGTCAAATCTTCGAAGCTTCCAGAAGGTCGATCTAAAGCAGTCGCGCCAAGATCACCATGGAGCATCATCGTACTGGAAGCGTTCTTCGCCAATATAAGCGTCGTTGGCCCTGTGTTTGCAATGGACTTATCAGTCATGCCCATCTCTACGGAACTCTTACATTTATATTGTTCTTCTTGCGTATTGCAAATCAGTAAAATTATTTTTCAGTGCCTTCAAATACCGACACAGCATGTGGTGGTGGTACGAAGATGTACGCCTGATTCGCCAATGTGTGGATAGTAAAATTTTCCAATTCAAGAAACGTCTTTATAAAACAAAGGTAAACGGTCAGCTAGAACGGTAGGGACAAAACACAGACAGGGAGAAACAGAAGCATACACACCGCTGACTATCAACTCCAGACTTTACACTTCTTCTTCATCACTTTGACCCAAAGATTCACACCTGAGGTAATGCCAATGAGTGTACCTAAATCCTTACATTACAGTAATAAATTAAAATACTAAATTAAAATAAATTAAAATAAAATAAAAGAAATTATTCGATTTGGTCACTGACACCTCCCTGACCCAACCCACGTGCCACAACCGCCGACATATATGACTCTTATTTCCTTTAACGGGGCCGTGACACACAAACTGCCTTTCTCTCTTGCTGATCGTGATGAAGAGCGTGCTCACGCAGTCATCGGCGCTTTCCTCAATGGCCAGGCCCCGAAAATCTCGCGCGCAAAGCCATTTCTGCGTCTTTTAATCATGGAAACGCTGCTTAAACTTGGCCTGCACTCGCACGTGTGGCAATGGGCTGGAAGGTGCCCAGCCCCCGTGCCTTGCACCGACGCCGCGGGCTCCCTGGCTCCTGTCATTAACGCAGCGTCCCGTCTGCCCAATGTAGCAGCTCCCGCATGACATTAGAATCTTGTACAGAACACCGGTCTGGCACATGGCGTATTTAGTACTTTGCGGAGTGTTGCAGGTTGGCTGGCGGTTCATGGCCTGATTTACCCTGTGGCACATAGAGGTTCCTCTGTTCGGTGCCAGCACACAACCCTGACACTCTGTCGTGCAGCAATCTTTTTGAGTCGGTGGGTGACACCGTGGATGTAGGGGACAACCGCGAAGTTCTTTCGTGGGGTCTGTCTATCTCGTTCGGTGCTTGGTGATCCTCTTGGAAATTTTCTGCATATCGTCTCACATATGGCTCCAAGGAGGACATCTGGATACCCACAGTAACGTAAAGCCGCGCCATCTGTTTCTGAAAGCTAGAGCCAGCTTGATGGTTGCATGACCTGCGCAGCGCTGATACGAGTGCCGTGTTGGCAACCATACCGTTCTAGCTGACCGTTTACTTTTGCATTATGTACCAAATAGCTCAACCTCAGCCTGTTATTCAGTCTTTATAAAGCTACTCCTCCCCAGCGAATTTAGATCGGCTCACCAAGAACGGAGGGGTCAAGGTGAAATTGCTGATTTCACGGACCAAGATGGCGACCATACGGGAGCTTGGCGCTATACTTTCCCAGGATTCAGTCGCTTTAGGCGGAGCGAGCGTAGAACGGTCATCAAAGGGCGGAGCAGCGCTCAGGCAGAAGGCGGAGACCAATGTTACTGGAACAATCAGTTGGGAAACTGTCAATAGGATGCTGCATTAAAGAAGTGGCTCCGATCAGTACTCTAGAAGGAAACTAAACGCGATCGCAACGCCCCCATTTTTCCCGCAGCGGCCGCTCCGGGAGACTGCACGACTGCACGTAGTCGTTCAAGTCGAGTCGCGCAAGGTTCAATGGCTCCATCTCGCAGTGTCTAGAGTATCGCATTCAATAGCGTCCGCTGTTACTGTCGAATGTTGACTTTGATCGGCCATTTTGGCGCCGAAACGTATACGGTGAAATGAGGGCTGCCAATTCCCGCCTCCCAAGCGTACGCGCCGCGATTGATTATCAAAGTTAGGACGCACCCAGGTCGGGACGCGCTACCTGAGTTCACCGGTCAGACATGGCTGTAGAAAACCAATATTCATTGTGCCGCAATTCCCTGTAAACTAAAATTCTATGCAAACATCACGCTCCTGTCATTTTGTACAACTCTCCAATAAAACTTCCTACAAAAAAAAACTTTTTCCTTTTGTTTTGACGCAGAAAAACATGCTTTCTAATAGCTCATGGTGACAACAGTAAAGAAAAACCACACCATCTTCCCGAGGGCACCCATGGGGTGATGCGGAGCATCGCGGATCGTAATTAATTTATTCCCTTCTTGACTGATTTCTTTTGGCCGGCCGGATTTGGGCTGCGGCGGATGCGAGCGGCCGAGAAACGCTAAGCAGACGACAGCCGCAGAGCTGCGGGAAAGCCCACCCCACTGGAAAGCCCCGGCGCGGCGCGCTGCGACCCGCGCGCCCAATACTATCCCCCTTTCACTCCTCCGGGGAACGCGGGCTACCGCCGCTTATATTCACACTCTGAAGGAGAGGGAGACCAGGAGTGAGAGTTGCGCATGCGCGCGCGGCGTGAGTAGAAGCGAACCACGCGAAGTGCACGCAGCTGGTAGAGAGAGAGAGCGGAGAAAGTAACGCAGCGCAGCCGTTGGAGAGAGGGAAGGAGGATTGCGCATGCGTAGTGTGAGTGCGGACTACGACGCCGACGCCGCTGGGACCTAGACCCGATCAAGAGACGCTCCGCATCTAAAAAAACATTGAGCCGCCATCTTGGCACCCCGAGCTGGAGAGTTCCGGTACTCTGGAACATTCAGTGACTCCAGCAGTAGTCATATAAAGCAACTTTCATGTTTCAACTCGCTCGCCGAAGGGTGGCGCTTTAATCGTATTTAGCTTGGTCGTGGTGGACGCCATCGGCCCAGGTTTCGAGGGTGAGTTTCCCGACTAAGTGTTTTAGTAACGTTGGCAGAGAGACCGAAACCGGAGACGAGCCCAGTACCGAGAGACGAGCCATTCAGCACAAAGACCCACCGGAAACCGAGGCAATCGCCGTAGAGAAACCTGAGTATCATACATTTTTTCTAATGATAGCGTCGTCCCGTGTGGTTTTCTTGGAGGTGAACAGAACACGGTCCGATCCGGCGGTGAAGACGAATAGACTACTCATGGGGGCCAAATAACAGTGACGTTGATACCCGGCAACGCAGGCAAACCCGGTAATGAGAAGAGTAGCTGTTTGGGCGAGTTGGTTTGACATCTATGCAACCTTGTGCGCAGCAAGGACGAGGAAAAAGGGAGAACAGTACACAACAAGGCGCAACTTTCAACTGATTTTTATTGAATGCGTGTTCCGGTATTTATAGTCTGAACCATCGTCACAATGACAACAAACAAAACGACAAAAGCAAAAAAACAACCATCACAGAGCATGATTGGGAAGAACACTATCTTGTTCTCAGGAAAACCAGTTCCTTCTTCGATAACGCAATCGACGGCATAGCAACACACGTATGTCCTAAAATAATCAATGTGTTCGGCTTCTACAATTTCGCGTGTTAACATTGACTTGCATTTTCCAATTTTTACGGATTCATCCAACAGTGGGGTACAACCGCAAGTCCTGCTATGCAAGTCAAGATAGCCACCGTTCTGTTTTTGCACGTTGTTATTGTGCTCGCGAAGCCGATCATTTAGGCAGCGCCCCGTCTGCCCGACGTAGTGCCTGCCACAGGACAACAGAATGCGAGAAACCACACCATCTGTACAGTCGACAAATTTTGTTCTGTGCTTCTTTTCACATCTGTGTTTGGCCCGCACGCCAGATTTTGATTGTTTGCACAGGTCCATGAGCTCAGGAGCTTGTGATGATGGTTCAGACTATAAATACCGGAACACGTATTCAATACGTAGCCTATTCCGGTAAAGGACAACAGGACACAACGCCTTGTTGTGTCCTGTTCTCCCTATTGTCCTCGTCCTTGCTGCGCACAAGATTGCATGGGACGGGTGATGAGAGGGTGAACAAAGCCGCCAGACATTTATTACATACATTTGAACCCTCACAAGGCTGCGTTCGCCCATTTGAGGTTAACCCACCTCAAGTTCCTATGGACCCTTTAGAACGGAGAGGCCGCACAACTCGCCAGAAAGCGCGTCTCGCTGCCCATCCTCCTTCGAGGATTGTCCTCTCCCGTCTAAGGTACACTAGATGGGAGAGGATATGTTTCCGGAAACTCCAAACACGAACAGCCTTAACACCAATGTAAATAGCCGAATTTAACCGCCCCACTTCCCCGGATGACATGGGCCCCTGGCCGCTTTTCCCCCAGTGCAGAGTGCAGGTGGCATGCCCTCACATCCTGTGGGAGTGCCCTAAGCACTACACACACATGACCGCACACTTAAATTCACTTCCATCGAGCTACCGACCTATAAATTACACAGACTGGATACGTCCTCATCCCACACAGCCACCCGACCACCGGGAACATCGTTGCTTGTTTCGTTCGAGCAGTGAGCCTTACTTTGTACATATAACACTCTCTCCCCTTTCCGCATCTTTCTCTTTGTCTTTTTGTCCAATCTCCCTTTCCCAACACTACCGTATGAAATGACTCCAGTCAAGCAAGATGGCGGCTCATTTGAATTTGCAAGTAAATCAAATCGTTTCAACAACAACCCGGTCGTCTGCGAACGGCGTCCAACTTTGGCTTTGACAAGTTTTTGCTTTCATTTTTTTTACAGGCAGAGGAACTACGCTTTAAAATTTCGCACGGTAAACGCCAGCCCCGGAATGTTCCTATACCTCCCATGGGTACTTTAAATCCATACTGCAGCGACCAATCTCCTCTAACTGGCGTTGGATTTTAATAAAAACAACAGTACACAAAAAATTAAAAAAATATAAGGGCGACGTCGTCATGGCAACCGCCAGGCTACGGAGGAGAAGGTGTAGAAGAACGTTGTCCCTCCTCTCTTTCATCCTCGGTGACAATAGGATGCAAGCTCGTTCGGAGCAGCCTACGAACTCAGAACAAGCTTGCATCCGATTGCCGCGGAGGGATTGAGAGAAGCGGGAGCTGCTCCGAACTGCGAACGAAGCTGCCATCCCTGTGACAAGTATGTAGCGCCCTCTCCCGTCCGCCCGTCGATGGCCAACAGGCTCGGCGGGCAACATTGATCACCGCGTCAATAAACGCCGGGGAGCTCGCGCTGCCCCGGTCAGTCATCGTCCACCCTCAACCAGGCTGCAAGTCGTCTCTCTCTCGGCGGGTGCTTCGGCCCCTCTTCGTCCACGTTCCAGAACGTTCGTGACACTGGCGACGAGGATGGGATTCGAACCCACGCGGGCAAAGCCCGCGTGGGTTCGAATCCTCCTGCGCAGCTGTTCGAATCACCTGCGCAGCTGCGCAGCTGCGCCAGGTGACGCAGCTGCGCTGCACGTGGTGAAAGACGTCCCGAGCCTCCTGACCGACTTCCAGTCCCTGTTCCAGCCGGGGGTGGGCACCTTCGCCGAGTACGACGGTCGGCATCCACGTACCCGAGGGAGCCCGGCCTCGGTTCTTCAAGCCGCGTCCGCTGCCATTCGCCCTCAAGGACGGGGTCACCCAGGAGCTGCAACGGCTGCAGCGAGAGGGTATCCTGGTGCCCGTCAAGACCTCCGAGTGGGCCGCACCGATTGTTCCAGTCCTCAAGCGAGACGGCCGCGTCAGGATCTGCGGGGACTTCAAGGTCACCATCAACCCCGTCGCTACCGTCGAGAAGTACCCGCTGCCTAGGATCGAAGATCTCTGGTCGGCTCTGTCCGGGGGACAGAAGTTCTCCAAGCTCGACCTTCGAGATGCCTACCAGCAGCTGGTGCTCCAGGATGCCGCCCGGAAGTATGTCACCATATCGACTACCATGGGACTCTTCCAGTACACGCGCCTACCGTTCGGCGTGGCCTCAGCCCCAGCCATCTTCCAGAGGGAGATGGACAACCTCTTCAGGGGCATGAGGCACGTGGCGGTGTACTTGGACGACATCCTGGTGACCGGTACCGACGACGGGGACCACCTGCAGAACCTGCGCAAAGTCCTGACACGACTGCAGGACGCCGGTCTCAAGCTGAGGCTGGACAAGTGCGTGTTCCTGACCCCCAGCGTGGAGTACCTGGGACACATCATCTCCCAGGCTGGCCTGGCCCCGGCACCCCGCAAGATTGAGGCCGTGCTCAAGGCGCCGAAGCCCAAGAGCAAGAAGGAGCTTCAGAGCTACCTCGGCCTCATCAACTTCTACAGGAGGTTCCTGCCCAACCTGTCGACGCATCTAGAGCCGCTGCATCGTCTGCTTCGTGATGGTCAGCAGTGGGCCTGGAAGAAGGAGCAGGACTTGGCCTTCCAGCGCAGCAAGGAGCTGGTCATCAAGGCTCCAGTGCTGGTCCACTTCGATCCGGCCAAGCCTGTGGTCCTCACCGTGGATGCGTCGCCGTACGGGGTAGGAGCCGTCCTGTCACACCGGGGTCAGGATGGTCAGGAACGCCCTGTGGCGTTTGCTTCTCGTCGACTTCATGCGGCGGAGCAACGCTACAGCCAGCTCGACAAGGAAGGCCTGGCACTCATGTTCGGGGTCGGGCGCTTCCACCAGTACCTGTGGGGCCGTCAATTCGAGGCGGTCACGGACCACAAGCCGCTGCTGGGTCTGCTGGGGCCTGACAAGGCGGTTCCAGTCCAAGCCTCACCTCGTGTGGTTCGCTGGGCCTTGACGCTGGCTGCCTACCGCTACAAGCTGGTCTACCGCCCTGGGAAGGACCTGGGACCTGCCGACGCCCTGAGCCGCTCTGCCCCTGCCGGAGGTGCCTGCTGCCGTTCCAGAGCCAGCTGACGTGTTCCTGCTGGAGCGGGCCAACCCGGGGGTGCTCACCAGGACTGCGGTGGCGCAGGCGACCAGCCGGGACCCGGTCCTGTCTCAGGTGGTCAAGGCGGTATCCCGAGGGGAGGAGCTGCGTCACCAGGCCTACAGCCACAAGACCACAGAGCTGAGCTTGTGAGCTAGGGCTGCCTGCTGTGGGGTTCCAGGGTGGTGATAGTCCACGAAAGTCGCCGCGCCAGAGGTCTTGGAGTTACTGCATGCAGGGCATCCTGGCGTGCGAGAAGACCAACGATGGCGACACGGAGCGGCTAGCCTGCTAGTCGCTGACGGTGACTGCCCATCGCCCTCACAGTGCCAGTATCGTCCAATCGCACGGTGCTTCACGATGCAGCGAGAACATCGGGCACCTCGTAGCGATGTCTGCCGATGGCGGAGGACGAGCGGCGGCCAGCAGCAGGAGCAGCGGCAGCAGCAGCCTGGTTCAAGCTCTGGTTCCAGCCAGGCCCAGCGGCCAGGGTGGCCGTCGCAAGAAAGCGCGGCGCGGACGGCGGCGCCAGGCCCAGTCCCTCTTCAGCCAGGGTCCCCGTCGTGGCCGAGGGGCCCCAGATTTTCGACGTGTGGCATACAAATAACAATTGCCTCATCTGTGCCACCTTACTTGGTGTCTGTTGAAATCTGCGGGCACTCCCATCACCATGGAGCTCGGACGCGGGGGCCAGCGTGTCGGTGCATGGCACGGGAAGCTGTTCAAGCGACCGTTTCCTGGCGTGTCCGTCGAGGCGTGCGGACGCCATGCAGCGCGACTTCCTGGTACTCCGGCAGCCGAGACACCCAGCCGAGTGAATCCAGTTCCGGCCCAGCAGCGTCGGCGACGACCCTTGGTCGATGGGGGAAGGATTGCCTCCCTGTCGCCAAGAGCGAACGCTGACTTCAGGCCCGACCCTGGACCTGGGAAGCTGCCTGGTGTAGCTGTCGCCAGCATGACGTCCGCAGGCTGTAGGCCTGATGACGCAGTAGCTGCGCAGCTGCGTCACCAGGCCTACAGCCACAAGACCACCGAGCTGAGCTTGGAGCAGGGCTGCCTGCTGTGGGGTTCCAGGGTGGTGATTCCACAAAGTCTCCGGGCCAAGGTCCTGGAGTTGCTGCACGCGGGGCATCCTGGCGTGGAGAAGACCAAGATGGTGGCACGGTCGCACGTTTGGTGGCCTGGCCTGGACCAGGACATCGCTGCACCAGGTGCAAGGCTGCCAGGTCTGCCAGGAGAACCAGCGAGCCTCGCGTCACGTGGAGATCACCCCCTGGCCGTTCCCACAGAGGCCCTGGTCCCGCTTGCACGTGGACTATGCGGGACCCTTCAAGGGCCACTACTTCCTGGTGGTAGTGGACGCCTTCTCGAAGTGGGTGGAGGCACTGCCAGTCACCACTCCGTCGGCGAGCGCGACCATTGCGGCGCTGCGGCAAGTCTTCGCGGCGCAGGGATTGCCGGACATTATTGTGTCCGACAATGGTCCCGCTTTCGCCAGCGCCGAGTACCTGGAGTGGCTGCAGAAGAACGGGATCCGCCGGATGCTGGTTCCGCCGTACCACCCCGCTTCCAATGGTGCTGCCGAGCGGGTGGTACAGACCATCAAGGACAAGCTCAAGAAGAGCCAGCCCGGGGATTTCCGGACGCAGGTGGCCCGGGTACTGTTCCAGTACCGGACCACACCCCACGACGTCACTGGCCGTGCCCCCTGCGAGCTTCTGCTGGGCCGGATGGTCAAGACACCCCTGGACGTCTTGCATCCAGACCTCCGGTCCACTGCGCTCCTGAAGCAGCTGAAGCAGAAGCTGGCTGCTGACCGAGGGTGCCGTCCCGGGCCTTTGCCGGAGCCGGGAGCGTCGGTCTACGCCAGGAACTTCCGTCCTGGCCCACCCTGGTCTGCCGGACATGTGGTATCGCCAGCGAGCGCCTCGTCGCTGCTCGTCCGCATGCCCGACGGGACCACCTGGCACCGGCACGCCGACCATGTCAGGCCTCGCCTCGGGACCGGGCTTGTACCCTCGGCCGTCACTCCGGGAGAGCAGCCAGCAGGGGGACCAACGACACCACCAGTCACGGCCAGTGGAGCGCCACCCACCACGGAGGCGACAAGAGTCACCAGTCCAGTGGCACCAGTTGGACCGGTGCCACTCACGAATCCGGTCCCTGCGGCTCCACCGGGTGGAGCGCGACCGGCACAGGCAGCGCCCGGCGTTGCCACACCCGGCCCGTCGACACCAGCGACCAGGCGGAGTACGCGGCAGCGAAGGCCACCTGACCGCTACTCGCCGGGGTAGCCATCGCCGTCGACCGGCCAGGACTTGGCACGACCAGACGCCGAGTTGGTGTCGGCCGTGTGCGTCGGTTATTCATGTATTTTGTTTTTTAGAAAAACAAACTGGGGGGAGGGATGTCACCAGTAGGTAGCGCCCCCTCCAGTCCACCCGCCGATGGCCGCCAGCCTCGGCGGGCAACATTGGTCACCGCGATCAATAAACGCCGGGAGCTCGCGCTGCCCCGGTCAGTCATCGTCCACCCTCAACCAGGCTGCAAGTCGTCTCTCTCTCGGCGGGTGCTTCGGCCCCCCTTCGTCCACGTTCCAGAAAGTTCGTGACAATCCCATATTGCCGCCGTCTGGTTCTTCTACAAAACGAGGTAATGGCAATCTCTTTTTTTAGAAAAAAAGTGTAAGTTTACTTTTGCCTGCGAATGTCGGACGCATCCGGAGATGATCGCACTTGACTTTGCGTTGCTCGATTGAGATCGGCTCGGCTACAGTCGATGCCCAGTAATAACCACTTCTCAATAAATCGCCAATCAATGAATGTAATATGCGCCCAGCCGCTGCTGTAGCGGCTTAAGATGGGTGACTTTTCACACTGCCAGTCGAGTGCAAATCCAAACTTCTTTTGCAAGTTCTCTTTTTATTAGGCATGCTCTGTGTACGAAGAAGAAAACGAGAAAAAAAAACATTCACTTCACGGCACAACAAAGTAACAAAAAAATCTACACGAAACTGCTACTCAAGTATTCACAGACCTGCAATCCCAGATTCAACTTTGCTGTAATCAGTGACTATGAGTTTCCCCAGGAATTTAAATTAGGGGAGGGGGGGTCTAAATTTTGAGGGGGGGTTGGGGGGGGGGACATTGAGAATAGAGGAGTCGTTGTGACTTAAGGGGGTGCCTTCAGAAAAACAAGAGGGGTGTACAGACCCCTTAGGGGTGTCTTGAGAAATCACTGTCAGTGACAGTGATACGATCGCCACGGTCTCTCGCCGGTTCCTACTGCTGCGCGAGCTTTCGCTCCACACATGTGCTACCTAGCTGCGGTGCTCTTACATCGATCCCCCATACCAGTCATCTTAAAAATTGCCCCGTTCCCTTTGACCTTGTAGAATAACTTTCTAGCAGTATGAAACACGCACCAGCAAGTCTTCTGCTATCAGAAGCTGCGTAACGCTGAAAGAAGGAAGCAGCCCTGTCTTTACCTTTCGTCGCACAGAGAACCCAAAGGACTTGGCAGAGCCTGCGCCGGGGAATTAGAGCACTACCGAGCCGAGAAATGCACAAAGTGCCGTCTGCTCGGCGTACTGGCAGACGAAATCAACCAGCCAACCAACGGGCCCACGCCACCGCCTGCTGCCGCAAACGAAAAGCACCCGCCGCACCGCTGGCACAGGCGACCGTCGAGCAGCTCGATGCAGCGCGCAGCCACGGCAGACGACGTGCAACTGTTCACAACAATCAAAGCGCAAAAAGAAAAAAAAAAAATCGAGCGATGAGAGAAAAAGAATGAGGGAGAAACTTCCGCTAACCAAAATATTTGTTTCACCTTACCGGGTTAAATTTTTTTAATCTGTAAACAGCAATCAAGAACAGTACGTGTCTCGTCCTACTAGAAGGGATTGACCGGCGAAAACCGGAAGTTTTTAAGTAAAACTCAACGAATTAGAGATGGCGCTCAAATCGCTGATTGGAAGTCGCTCGAAAATTCCGGGGGTTGATAAAACTGACCTGCTCGGTGCACATTCGGTGATACTTTGAGCTTCCTATGTGTGGACGCCCATTCTTCCAGGCTCGTTTTACAGCCGAAGGTGCGAGTGGGACGACCTATGCGGAGAGAAAGGCGCCTGCTTCTTGCACGTGGAGTTACGGTGACGTCAGAACGACGACAAACTCTTATTGGCTGACTGAAAAAAATAGTGGATAGACCTCAAAGCATCTAGCATTGAGATCTACCCAATATTTTTTCAGTCAGCCAATAAGAGATATATATGATAAATATTTATTCTTCCCTAGTTATTTAGTTTTTAAGTCGTTCTTGTCCCGGCCTAAACGAAAAAAACAAAACAAAACAAAAAAATATGTGGAAACAGAATTAATTAGGTGTATCAGACTTGTAGAGTATATTAGAAATAATCAAAGTATGTGTAATCGGTTTAGCTTTTCGAGTGATTTAGTAATCTCATTACTTTTTGGAAGTACCAAGCTTACTTGAAACTGTTAGTATTTTTCCTCCCTTTTTAGTGGCGTCCTTTTTTTTTTGGAAAGTTTATTACCGAGGAATCCTCGAACAAAGTCTCCGACTCGAAAATGGTTCAGCAAAATTGGTAAATTAAGAAGTAGGTATGCTTGGGAGAAGAGCGTGTTAGTTCAAGTGATGGATAAAGAAAGAATAACAGGTAGTTTCTCACTCGGTCATCCTCAATAGAAAAAAAAATACAAACGGTGCGGAGTTATGCGTTCGTCAGGTGGCCGGCACACTCTAGATACGCCAGCCCACTCTTGAGGCGATTCTAAATTTGTTGACACTTTCACAGCCCTGCGCACGATCTCCGCAGCCCAGCACGTGCGTTTGTGTCACTTAGGAAGGCGAGCAAAGCACGCGCCATACGCACAAACACTCAAAATGGTACCGACCAGACTTTCTGGCGTCTCAGCTAGTCTCAACCAACGGTATTTAAACGGTTGTTTATATCTTTACCATAGACGCGCTTACAGCGCTGTCACGTGCGGTGCGCGCGTTCCATGCACGAGGGCTATTCCGCTCTCGTGAGGCTGAGCACGGCCGCTACATCACCCTCTCCCGAGCGCGGGAGAGGGTGAGCTAGTGGCCGTGCTCAGCCTCACGAGAGCGGAATGAGCCCCTCGTGCATGGAACGCGCGCGCACCGGTAGCTGTGACAGCGCTGTAAAGCGCGTCCTATGGTAAAGATATAAACAACCGTTTAGAGTGCGTTGAATGACTGCCTTCATAGCTCTGTGGTTAGCGCGTCTGCCTGCTGATCAAAGGGTCAACGGTTCGAATCCCAGCCGGCGCCGGTCTTTTTTATTTATTTATCGACCCGCGGCGTAAGAGGTTAGATAGCCAGATAGAAAAAAGACAGTGCGAAAGGCCCGTTTTCAAACCGGCAGGAAGATCTCTCGATTTGAAAGTTTGAAGTTATCGGAAAAGTAACAGCTACTTTTTCAAGTAACGGTCAACCATTTTCATCTCAAGTAACCCAGTATTCTCAATGAATTCTTTTGAAGCGAGAATACTTGTAATTGTAATCGATTATATATTTTCAAGTAAGGTGTACAAGACTGAAAGTGTGGTGCATATACATATATATTTGTTTTTCCCAGAATAAGGTGGCGACATGGTACGTCCGCCTGCTAGTTCAAAAGCTTATCGATGGATTCGTCCAGATGCAGCAGCCTGACGGAAGCCTGGAAGACGTCTTCGGCCACCTTTAGGCTGTTCGCTTTGTAGCTGAGCCAGCCCTCTTTGCAGTCCGAGTAGTATTTGCCCGTTTCTCGGGACACCTTGGGATGGACCGCGAGAAAGATGGCGGTCTGAGCACCTTGCAGAGCGGTCTGAAATTGACAAGAATAGCAGTGCAACCGTATTTCGCAGACGTTTGAACGTAACTCAACAAGGAAAAATATTTTCTCGCGTGAGACGCATCATCAACTACTTCTCAATTAATTCTAAGATTAATCTCGCCCTAATGTGCTTTTGTAATGGATTAGTGTGAATATTAGTTCGGAATGCCATGTATGCAAATTTTCAAACTGTGCGCATTATGGCAGGAATGGCCAAACAATGACTCGCGAGCCGCATACCACTTTTCGAAGGCACAATTGCGGCTCGCAGATTCCTGGAAGCATACCCCCCACCCCCCCAACTCCGAGGCTAAAGTTTTGACAGTCTTGTGCCACCATACCTACCTACGTCGGAGCAACCGAGTAAAAGAGATCAGTGTCGGCGGCTATCTGACCATGCATGCACTTTTGCTTCGCGGTTGAGGGATTTTTTGCCGCCAGTGTTTTGTCATAAATAAGATCACAGGTGATGCTTATGTCCTACACAGAGGTTATGCCCTTCATATTTCTCTTTAAATTCGAGCCCAACTTCGAGGTGCTTGTCTCACGTTAAAGAAACATTACGCGAAGTTGCTTTATGAGGAACATTTGCTTAGTTGTTCATCAGACGAAAAAAGCAAACGAAAACTGCCCGCCTATTTTTTACGGTTGCTCTTCACTTAAAATGATTCTTTTTTACAAGAGAAGCTGTATATAACTCGTTGGTCAAATTTTTCCGTGTCGGCGTCTTCACAAAACAAAAAACCAAAAAAAGAATTCTTCAGCGATTGAAGTGAAAAGTGCATACATCACGCATACAATATAAAGCACAGCTTCCGTTTTAATAAAGAACAAGCACCAAACAAGCATAGCATCTGAACCACATGATTTACGATAAGGTGCTCCTGATAACAATGCGAACCACATATTGCGCTCACCGGATACGTTTCTTGATAAAAATTACTATTGCGCAAGCTGCCGTGGCTACGGCAGTTTGCGATGTGCAGAGTGGCGTCACTAGTCTTTTATATAGAGAAGAACAACACGTTTACACTCCGTTTCATCTCACAACCGGACGCAGCGGACGATACGAGATATCGTAGCCAATCCCGCTCTGTGGACGTAGCCCTTGAAACGCTTTCCGCGCGTCGCTGTGACCCCTCTCTAAGGTCACGTGACACTCACGCGGCCTTGGATTGGCTCCGATGGTTCGTAGCATCCGCTGCGCTTGGACGTAAGGTGAAACGGAGTATAGCAACTGATTTCACTGTTGTTGCAGCACCGCTATGGGTTTTACATATGTTTGTTTGGTCAACAAAGGGTCAGAAATCAATTCTGACTCTTTGTTATGGCTCTTGTGAGCTTCTATGAAAAGCTCATTCTTCTTTTGTCTGACTTCTAAATTTTTTAATTATTTTGGTATTCAAGGTCACGCTAAGCAGTGCCTTCCCTTATTTTAATATTGGCATTTTCCCGGAGCAATTGTACTCGCGAGCTCTAAATAGCAAGAACTCAATAGTGACCTTAACGCAACCACATTTTGAACTGATTTCTTTTAACGTACGTTAAGAAAAATAGATATGAAAAAAATATTAAGGACGAGCTATACCACCTACAGCCAGACATGTACGTAACGAGTTACAAGTAGCTGATTACTCGTAATTAATGACATTTTATTGTGACTTTTTAACGCTTCTATTACTCTTTTCTGCGGTAACGTTCGTTGTACTTCAATTATAAGGAGGATAGAGGGTTGGAGAGGGCATGACGTCAGCCGCGTAGCCTCCACAAGCCATGCTCCCTTGACGCCTCGCTTCTTTCTCATTTTCCTCCTTACCCTCCTCACCTATCAGGCCAGCGTGACCACATCACGTGACCGTAGCTAGCCTTCGTCTAGCCTTCAATCTGATAAAACCCACCGGACGGAGCGCGCGCAAGCCTGCAAGGAATCCTTCTACAATCAACCATCCATCTCACACGTGACACGTCACGCGCACCAATTGCCAGAGAGATCTACGGTCAGGTTGGCCACAACATCGTTTGAACTTTTTATGACTAGGCTTCACCAATATTGCAACGTGTCCCCTCCTAGTACTTATAACCTCCTTGTTCAATTACTATTTATCTGTAAACAACTACAGGTAATCAATTATATGTGTCCTAAGGAGCAATGGCCGCCGTCTCTTCAGACGCTCCGGGGAGTCCGTCCTCGGACGATTTTTTCAGCTTTTCGCTGCCTCCACCTGAAACATTTTCAACAGGCAATCTCAACAGTGAAACGCTTCGCTTCCAAGAGGACTCGGAAGCGCCCGTCAAAGCAGCGCGCAACCACGAACTAGTACGCAGAGTGTTGCGCTACAACACCGCTCCTCCTTCAAGCGCATCCGTCGAGAGGCTTTTCAGCGTCGCGGCAGATATCTTCAACGGGGAACGTGGGAAGATGACTGACGAGACCTCCGCACGAGAACTGCTGTTGAAGCTTAACGAGGTGTGAATGACACAACGAAACAAAGTTTAACCACTTTGAACATATGTATGCATTTTAGAGCGCAGCTCTTAGGCGCCCGTTTCCGGCTATGAGCGGCGTCGGCGTCAGCGTAACCGTAAGGTCACGTGACCCCTCAGGTCACGTGACCCCCCAGGTCACGTGACCCTTCCCAGGTCACGTGACCCGCCATGTCACGTGACCCCCAGGTCACGTGACCCTCCCCAGGTCACGTGACCCCCCCCCCCAGGTCCCTTGACCCCCGCTTCCTCCGTGATCACGTGACCTGGCGGAGGAGGGAGCAGGGGTATACCCTCCCTCAGTACCCTTCCTCCTCCTCCTCAAGAGCTGCGCTCCAATTCGGCGTTACAGGGAGTTGTAAACGGCTTTAATGTGTTTTTGATTTCGTAATAAAAAGTTAAAAAAATGACGTGAAAGTAATCAATTACTTTCAGGTAACTTTTCAATTACTTTTGTATTGCAGTAATTGATTACTGTAATGAGTAGCATTCTTCAATAAAGTCATTGTAACTGTAATCGGTTACTTCTTTCAGTAACGCGTACCAGAACTGGGCAGTATCGCGATAAGAATGTATCGCCACAGTATTAAAAAAAAGCTTTAGTATTCATATTTCTGTATCGCGACACATTTTTTTCAATAAGTATCTGCATTTCAGTATCGGAATGCGTTCTTGGTGTATTGCTTGTATCGCGATACCATCCCGGACCAATGTATCTCGTTACAACGTTCGAGAAATCAGTGACCCCAAGCGAAAGCTTAAGAGACTGTTTTCTTTCTTCTTTCTTTCATCAGAGGGGTAGATGGTACAGTAAATGTGACATTGGTGCTTTCTTATCAAGCAGACCAAGGTCTTTTTTTAACATTATGGCCCCGACATTGGAGACTCCCTCATATGTCTTCCGGGGTGCTTCAGTTGGGCAACTATTTTTGTGGAATCAAAACGTTGACGGCACAGTGGGCACGAGCTTTACAGCTATTCATTGAGCTACCAGCACCATTTACTAGAGCGAAAGTAACGTTTCGTTCTCCAAATAATCAGATAAACAAAAACACATCATTTCATTTCAAGGCGACGAATTAAAGTAACTCCAGAAAAGGTACCGACATGGGACTATCCTCCGTTCACCTCTAAGCTGACAGTGCGTTGGAAGCTACGTGGTCGTTGGACAAGTCATACGTCATTTCGCTTAGTCCCCGCGACTTTATGTTCTACGCGAAAATTCTTCAATTCTACGCGAAAATAATTTCAGGCTCGAGAACGTTGAAGTTTAGCTTCAATATTTACCTCAAAGTTAGTATGAGTTTTTGGTTTCACTAAAGGACTCATTTTTCCCCTTACAAGCCCCGTACGTAGTCCACCTATTACCAACTTCAAACGAACTCTTCATATACGTTAAAAACCGAAAAAAATAATATTTACATGGTTTAGAACCTTCCCACTGTGAAAGCGGTCCTCGTTCGCTTTAAAATATGAACCCGTGTTCGTTGAGTACTCGAAAAGTATTCCTGTATTTTCATTTCGAAATACTTTTTTATTTTTCAAATGTATTTCTGATACGTATCGTGATGCTTTGTACGTATATATTTCAGTATCAGTATTATAGCTGTCTTCGTCATGTATCACAGCATTTGTATTTCCAAACACGATTTAGTGTATTTCTGCCCAACCCTGACACAGATAAGACTGCCTACACCTGACTATTTAGGTATGGGTTGACCTGATCTTACACTTGTCTCGGCGGTGTTCTATAAACGCGGGAGGAAAAATGCAGGCGTCCGAACCAGAGCTTTGGCTAGAGTCAACTTCATTTTCTTTATTTCCCTGGCTCCCAAGCCACGAACGCTAACAGAGGCTGGCGCTAGTAATAGCCAGCATTTCGAGCCTAGCGCATCTGTCTGTGTCAGTATACTTGTATTCATTGGTGTTTGATACTACACATCAAAAATGAGTACACGAGCATGTTTCTTTTTCTTCGTTCTGAATTTCCACTTTAAGTTCTTTTTTCCAACAAAGCGAGTGAAGCCCTTGTAATTATTAAACATATTCAAAAATAAAGGACCACTTGGAGATGATAATTGTTACAAACGAAATGCGTTTGTGGCTTATCTTTTGTTTCCTATTCCATTTAGAACATCGTTGACAAAATATCCAAATGAGCTTATCCATTCGAACTTTTTTCTCACTGAATTGACGCTTTTTATTTTTTATTTGACCCAAGATATTTACGGATATGTCGCTTGGTAATCATTATAGTGGTTTCGTTAATATCGTAAAAAAATATATTGTAAATATGAAGGTCGTAATACTACGAAGACGGCGAAATTTATGTAACGACTGACGCGTTGTGTTTTGTTTCTTTTTATTAACTAGTTATTAATAATTTTATCAAACATAGCTTCCGTAAAGGTACAGTCGGCACGGAATGAAACGCGAACAAGGAGCGCATGGTTTTCGACCCACGCTGAGTCACCTAGAGTAGAGACGCAACACCGAAGGTTTGGATGCACTGAGCAAGAGTCTAACACATCGAAGGAGGAGCCATCCTCTTGCAGCTCCCATCCGGTTCAGGTGGTGCAGCATCTAGCGAAAACCATGCACCCACTGTTCGCGTTTTATTCCGTGCCGACTGTACAAGGCCCTATGATGTATGTTTTTAGTTAGGAATGTTTTAAAAATAATCTAATGTTTTCGCCTACACTATATATTTAAAAAATAAAAGAAAGCACAGCGCAGAAAACGCATAGTGGAGATAATACATTGGCGTTGTCTACCGGGTAGCCATAAAATACTTGCGATTTCCGTTTATTTCCTAGTTTTTCCACGCATCCTTCTTTCCCTAGTGGTTTGAAAATCTTTTGGTAATGTAATAAAGTGCCATTTTTCTAATAAATAATACATACAGCTGCTCTCGCAAATAGTGCAAAAAGCCCACATAAAAGAAATGCGGTTGCAGGGCCATCTCATAGATGGCGCCAGCGTGCCAGTGTGTCTCCCGTCGTAAGATATGAGAAGAGGTTGTAATGCACACGGTAGTAAGAAGTCGAAAATTCGTGAACCAGCCTTTACACAACAAAATAGGGAATCCAAACGAGAATGCTTTACTCTGCGCTTGCCAAATGTATTCACATCTTTTCTTGACAGTACCTAACTATACTGCGTACGTACCCAAATTACAGGCAGAGATAAATACATTTTCAAGACTAAATCAGCGAGCTCTGCAAACATCTACCGCAACCAACTTTAGAAGAGTGTAAACTTGGGGAAGTTTGTGACGCATAGCAAAAATGAATAGGCGAGTAGGTGTAGTAGTATGTTTGTGTTTTCGCGGGAATTCGTACTTTCGTTCTATTAAAATAACTGGTGAATCAGCGCATGGCCTGGTGTGTACCTTTCTTTCACTTGTGCCTCGTCCTTTTCTTACGCTGTCTTCATTTATTTATACCGTAACAAATAAGCCTCTAGCTCAGTGGCGTTGCGTTGGAGCTTACTTGTACCGCACTTGTGTCAGGAGGCTTGGGGTAGGTAAGAGCTTTCCAAACTTAAGATCGCAATGACATGATATATTTCTGGCACACTTCGTGCTGTTCTTGGGCCTACCGGTGGAATTACGAGGCTAAGTGTGGACTGCCTGATCAAATCCCAGCTACTGGAGGACATTCCAACTGTTGCAGTGACGATTTAGCTTTTAGTAGCCCATAATAAATCAGTAATTGGGTAACCAAGTGCGCTGTGCGTAGCATTTATGCTGAACAGTGTTACATGACTCCTTTAGGCTTTCTTTTTTTACCTTACACAAAATGTACATAATATTTTTAACCAAGTGAAACTGGAAAAAAAGTATCACAAAGGCCTAAATATAGAGAGCCTTGTGCCGCCAGCTCAACTACCGTTGCTGGCAATATTAGCCGAATTAGTAAATTAAAAAAAAACGATCAGTCTCAAACATGCTGTTCTAATTTACTTGATAATAAACGAGAATTCCTTAAAAGACGACGGCTAAAGTTAGGTAATATTGAACAAGCTAGACGTCTGCAAGTAACTTAATTTTGTTGTGCGTTTCTTTAGGTAGAGTTAGTGAGCCCCAGTAGGCGCCCAGAGTCTCCGCTGTAGATGAGAAATTTAGCCAGCACAGTGCCACTGCTAGCCCAAAGTCGTTAACGTGCATCGTGCGCTAGTGGTACACGACTGCCCGCCGACACGATCCTCCAGAAGGAAAAGGGGCATGAGTAAAGATTGAACCCGTGATCCCTGGGTTCTGCATCGCGACCTTTAGCCCCGCGTTCTCCGAGCTACGGTGCGCTATCACACACGGCGTCCCATTTTCCTGTAAGCGCCTTCAATTACATCTTGAAAAATAACAATCCCGCAAGTTCAAGCCTACGCGGAGCGCAAGTTCGTCTGCTTCTTTTGCAGGGGTTGTTGTGACGTCAGAGACGCCGAGCTCTGATTGGCTCTGGCTGAAGGATAGTGGGTAGACCTCAAGGCAGCCTGATTTGAGGTCTACCCACTATCCTTCAATCAGAGCCAATCAGAGCTCGGCGTCTTTCTGACGTAACCACAACCTCTGCAAAAGATGCAGACGAACTTGTGCTCCGTATTAAAGATGGCTGCTTTGGGCGTCGCCGAAATAAAGCGGCATCGTAGTCTCGTAACCTATGGGGCGCGCGGAGGCAACTTGGATCCTCTATCCAATGACCTGTTTTTTTTTTTTGTATACCCACTTTGTGACACGCTAAACTCGTCACCATCACGATTCTCACTAGCCTGCTTCCATTTACAAATAATATTAGCGAGTAAATATATGTGGTTTCCGTGTCCGGTCACCCGAGGACATCAAGCACACTGCAGCGACAGGCGGACTAATGTTTTCGACCACTCGCGAATCGGTCGACATGCAGACGGCGTCTCAGCTATATGGTGCCTTTTGAAAAATGCGGTGACAGCGTAATGACGTCACCACGTGATTTCATGGTCTGACGTTACACGGTGACGTTACGTGACGTCTGAAAGCACTCGTCATGACGAATGTGTTACTGGACGACCGTTCAGACGATCGTCTTTCCGAACGGATCAAAATTTGTCCGTAAAAGTTTGGTGGGTACCCTAAGTATTTCAAAGCAATAGCTTTATATGGAAGCCCTTCGACGTGCCTTTCTCGCTCATCTTGGTCTCACCCCGTGACGTTACAATGTCGCGTGACGCGATGGTGTCACGCAAATTGACGTCACAGTTTCAAGTCGTGGTGCCAAGTGAAACAACGAAGTGACGTTACTTCAATTTCCTCTCTCAATATGGCGTGAAAACCATCGTGGTTTCACGTGACGCTACGTCAAGGTGTTTTATGACGTCACCATATCACGTGACACCCCAGTGTCACGTGACGTCCCAACTTTCCCGCGTAATTTAATCAGCGAAAAGAGTTTCCGCTAAATCTCTGACGGTAGAGTGTACTCCTTTTTATAAAATCCTTAAATCCCGCAAGACTGAGCGTCATTTCTGGCACGCTTCAGTGTGCTTTTGACAAATGTTCAGGTATGCGCTAAGCAATCCGCAATTACTTAAGAGTATATGGTGTGACATGAAAAAGAGTATATTGCATGAGAAACGAACGGCACGCCGTGAAGAATCAGCGCATTTCATTACCTTGCCACAGATGTCCTGGAGCGAACAGAAGAAGGACGCCACCACCCTCGGAGAGTTGACTGCAATGGGAGTTTTCACAACGCCAGGGTGGACCGAGTTCACTGTCACGCCTGCAGTTCGGGAGACACCAGAAACACGCGCGTTATAACATATCATCCAAAAATAAAATAAAAAAAACTCAGCTTTAACGTTTTCGTAAAATATATCTTTGAAAAACAGAAAAACAAAACTTATAATTGACGCTGAATATTTTTTTTTCTCTTTAGATTCTTTGTTTAAGCAGGGCCTAAATACGTGCTGTCACCGGTTCGTGTTTCGAGTGAAATAATTACATAAACCGGGTATGGTATCCAGCCTAAAGCTTGCTGTTGCCTGCCGAACGTTTTGAATCATGTGTCCATCCGAAACGCCGCTGTTTGTCTGCTAAGGAAAAATAATTTCGCAGTTCAAGTCGAATGTGCTTGCCGATCGACAGACGTGACCCTGGAGTTAATCAGACTTCGATGAAGGTATTTAAGGTATTAAATCATGACTATGTCCATGTAATATTACTTTAAGTTTTTCTAAAAAAACATTACTAGAAAATATTTTTTTTTGTATAAGGCCTAAACAAAATTTAAAGGTTTCTCATATCGAGGGGGTGTGCAAAGTTAGTGATTTTCGAATATTGTAATGGCATATTGGTTACTAAATGTAAACGAGTATGTCCGGGTAATATTTTCAGATCTTCAGAATCTCGTCTGAGTAAGGTATTGGAATTATTTACGAAAATACGAAAATGCGAACCAGCTTCCAGCTTCTAATTGGTTACTTCGTCAGAAATGGGGAATACGTCACGCGCCTCGTCGGCCTGGTTCAATCTCGACCTCTTTTTCCTAACATACGGCCGTCCACTCGAGATATCGCCCTACGAGTAGTGTTGTAGGGATTGTAGCATCCCGCCTACATCTCCTGCATTGTTTTTGTGTTTTTTTTAAATCCAAATTTCGGTTTACGATGCCTTTAATCAAGGACGATACGTCACGGTCACAATTCCCGTGGAAGTACGTGGCCAGTGCACGTTCAGGTGGCCCTACAATTTTCAACTGGCTCGTGTTCCGAGCAGGCCGTCCAAAAGTTTCTCAGCGACGTTTCGATGACTCCACTGAAGCAAATTCAAGATCTAAAATACGCTTTTGCACCGCTCCCACTCGTTCACCGCCAGCTACTGGCACAAGTCGACAACGCTGGTGAGCGCCACCAGGCTCGATAGTCAATACACTGCGGCTGTCCTAGGAACTCTCACTGCCACAGGCGAAAATAGCCAATAGGTATAGCCCTTGCCTGGCGAAGTGTAAAATAGCATTGAGCGAGTCCGGCACTACTGTCAAAGTTCAAGGGTGGGAGCTCAATTCCCTTGGCTTAATGATTGTTTTGGAGGTTTTCTCTTGGAAGAGCAGCATATACATTTCGACACTGAATATGCAAGAAAAAGAGGCCGCGCGAGGTCGGTCTGTTCTAGAGATAGGATGACACTGGCTTACGCTGCAAAACCTTATGACTTTAAAGCGTGTCGGTATCCTTGTGAGAAAAATACCTAAATGGTATTTTTATGCATTCTGCAACGCAGTCACTTTGAGGCGTTCCGCGGGTCTTATTCCTCCCTGTACAATAAATAGCTGGAGCACCTCAAAAGAAAATTTGCAAGTCGCTTTGCATTATTTATATTGTGTATTAGATTATTACACATTTATATTTATTATCTTATAATATATAATATGTATATTATATTATATTTATATTATACAGTCACGTCACCTTTGTGTGGCCGCCGCACCCACCAAGCACACCCTGCCGAGATAGTGGTGACGTCGACATCACTCAAACGACTACGTCACTCTTCCAAGCGTCATTGTGAACAGAGCTTGTGACATTTTTTCCTAGTCTTATCTTGAAATTGGGCAAAAAACGCAAAAATTAATCGATTCATACCTAAACAACCATTTCCTTTTCGTAAATCCTTTAAATTTGTCTGACTTCTTAAAAGCAATCACCATAATTACTGAAATTCCAGCATGACCCCATAAAACAACCCTTAGAAATTGATTCTCAAATTTGAGTTCATTAGTCAACTTATTATGATGATTATCCCCCCATCCAATGTTCTGCGAGAATGATAGATATATGGTGAAGTCATCGAACTCTCTAACTTTCACCTCCTTAAAAAAATTATCTGGTCAGATTAAAATAAAACACACTGCATATTAAAACTGTGTCGTTTGTTTGTGGACAACATTGTCACGTGGTACAGGGTACATGGTCTTTAGACGAACTTGTAGGTGAACACTGATACGAAGCCTTGTTACCCTTGTCTTTTAGTTTTTCGGCAAGCGCCCTGGTGCAGAGGACCACGGCGAGCTTGTTGTTGCAGTAGGCGGCGACAGGATCAGTCACCGGATGTCTGCCCCTAGCGCGGTCTTCGAAGCGGTCCAGGTTTCCCAAGTGATGCAGCATCGAGGACACATTCACCACTCGGCTGGGAGCGCTCTTCCTGAGCAGATCTGCGCGGGACGAGAAACATTGACATCGGGCGGATTTCTCACGACATCTCGGGCCTCAAACGTGAAATGTTTTAAAGGACCTTCGAGGAACGTTTTCGGATAACTCTCCAGCCGTCGGCATCATTTATTTTTTATCTGCTGCTCATCGCGTGACTCCCGTTTTAAGGATTTTCAGAATAATCATATCTTTAAAAGGTGAGCTTCGGAGAAGAGTGTGTTGGTTCAAGTGATGGATGAAGAAGAATTACTTCATCCACCATTTAAAAGTGAAAAGGGCTATACTCCGTTCCCCCTAAACTGACATCGCGGTGGGAGCTGCGGGCTCGGCGTCCCAATTAACACACTCTCTTTCGTCACGTGACTACCCTCTCTGCGCGTGGGTATGAGCGAGAGCAGGATGGTCACGTGGCAAAGAGATAGACGTAGGGGTGGTCCAACCAGCGCGTAGCTTCCACCGCACTGGAAGATTAGGGGTAAATAGGGTATAGTGTTAATAAGGCAGGTAGATACAGTCCTGAAAGATTGGGGGGGGGGGGGGCTCTTTTGCACGCGCAGTGCCACACCACGTGGGGTTAAACAGTGGCCTGTTTTTCTACAACTTGTAAGCCGTGCAGGCAGTGTAAAATAACAATATATTTTCCGTTTTTTTTCGACTTTTTTGGGGGGCTTCTTCAGCATTAATTTCTCCATCAAAGTTCTTGTAATTTGTCGGGAACTGTAATCTGTACTGTCCGCATATTCAAACATTTGACGTCACGTTTTTAATGTTGCCATTAGATCCTGTCAGCCACTCAGACCAAAGTTCAAAAATTCATACCTTCGGGAAAGGAACAATATTGTTAATTGTAATTGGGGTTATTAGTTCTTGTTTTCTTTTGTCTTCTTAACGAGTTTTTTAGGAAACAGTGAGTAGCAAAGTTTCGCCTTAACGCTTCATGTTCACAGTTGCTCAGAAGCAACATTCCAAAGCATTTCTTTTTTCTGCATACAAGTATCACACCTGTACCACAACCTGGTTTCCTGAAGTTCTCAACGCCGTTAGTGCCACTACTAAATAAACAAAAAAATCTAGATTATTCTCGGTAGTTAAAAAAGCGTATGACAGCGCTCGAGCAGCTTTAATGCGAACGTAACGTTGACTCACCTAGGAGTAGGAGCGTAAGCAACAGGTGACCGAGATAGTTAATTTGGAAGGCCGTTTCGTAGCCGTCCTCTGTCAGTTTGGGACTACCAGGCCCTGCAGAAAGATCACTTGAGTCACGTACAAAGGCTCTTTAAATTGTCAGAAACAGCCGAACGCAAAACAAACAAAATAACTGAAACCTACCAGTACTGCTGCGCCAATGAACGTCTGAATAATGACGCCGATATTCATGTGAACAAAAGTTCGTTTATTTTTCGCTTCATTGTTTTAGTGCATACATCTCTATTTGTATTTTTTACTTGAATTCATGTGAATTTATTAAAATTGCAACTCTAATTCTTTTTTAGTAAGTTTTTTTAGAAAGTGCTGAGGTATCGGGTAAAGCTATATAGAAAAAAGAAAGGTATAGTTACTGACAGATGCATAAATACAGGGCGTGGCTACCTCCGCAGCCGATAAGATTGCTGCATGAGCAGATAGGAATGTCGAAGAACAAATCACGAAGTAAGAGTAATGATCATTAAGGCGCCACCCCCGACGTTGATTAAGTTTTCAATGGCCATAGTAAAATATAAAATACACAATGGCTTTGAAATTAACCTATTAACCTACAGGTTAATCGGCTAACGCAGTCAATCGCTGACTATAAATTCTACCCATGAATTAGCGAAAATTTAATTTGTCTATCACGTGCATTAACATTGGCGCTTTCAAACTCAATGTCAAGAATTTGTTCACTGGCGAGGCTTCTACTCCTCAGAGCCGGAAGTTTCCAGAAGTTCATCATTGCGAACTTTGATTTTTCGCCATTAAATATGCATAAACATATAGGACACCTAAAACCATTTAGAATCAACACTTTAAAAAAAAAAAAAAAAACAGGAGCAGCATAAAAAGTGCCGCATCTATCAATTAGTCAAATATAATTCATTTTCACTTGATGAGAGTGTTTTGTGCGATCTGTTTTTATCATAGGCTTATCATTTCTCGTATTGTGGGAAGGGTAAGTCGATATCCCGTACTCAGAAAAATGATAACAAAGCGCGCGCCTAAAGGTTGTAATATGTGTTCCACTTTCCGGCTGGTGAATATTTTTTTTATATCGGCATTGTGCTCCGTCTTACATGCTTCTTTTTGTATTAATGCGAATAGCATCTCTCAGATACTTCACGCACTTTTCGTCTATGTTCATCTATCTATCTATATATCTATCTGGCTATCTAACCTCTTACGCCGCGGGTCGATAAATAAATAAAATAGACCGGCGCCGGCGGGATTCGAACCGTTGAGCCCTTTGATCAGCAGGCAGACGCGCTAACCACAGAGCTATGAAGGCAGTCATCCAAGGCATTTAAACACCTATTTATATCTTGCCTACCTATCGACAGCAGGGCGGCTCTTCATGCACGAGGCTATTCCGCCCTCGTGGAGGCTTAGCACGCGCTTAGCTCACCCTCTCCCGCGCTCGGGAGAGGGTGATGTAGCGGCCGTGCTCAGCCTCACGAGAGCGGAATGAGCCTCTCGTGCATGGAACGCGCGCGCACCGGTAGCTGTGACAGCGCTGTAAGGCGCGTCCTATATGTAAAGATATAAACAACCGTTTAGAGTACCGCTGGTTGAGACTAGCTGAGACGCCAGAAAGTCTGGTCGGTACCATTTTGAGTGTTTGTGCGTATGGCGCGTGCTTTGCTCGCCTTCCTAAGTGACACAAACGCACGTGCTGGGCTGCGGAGATCGTGCGCAGGGCTGTGAAAGTGTCAACAAATTTAGAATCGCCTCAAGAGTGGGCTGGCGTATCTAGAGTGTGCCGGCCACCTGACGAACGCGCATAACTCCGCACCGTTTGTATGCTATTCGCATTAACGTAGATAATCATTCCCAAAGGATGGGTTCTGCTGATTTTTTTAATTGTTGTTACTGCCTACGATTAGGTTGGCAAGGAGTCATAGATCTCCGCACTGCTTTTTTAAGTTCACTGTCTTAAATTTAAATTAAATAAATATTCCTAGGTAAACAACACAAATCTCCATCTTTGAATTACTTACAAAGTATACTTTGCAAATATACGCTGAGCAAAAAGATGTATACGCATTGTTCCTGTCCTTCCCTCTAGTTCTTCATCAAGCATTAGGATGTGCGATAAACGAACCAAATATTTAAGTGAACTAGTTTAATTAAAACGTAATCTTTCGGCATTGCTAGAGATTATTCTGTGTGCAAATTGTACTTCGAAAGATAAGACGTCATGTTTATATTGTTTTCGGAAATGTTTAACCTATTAATTAGTCGAATAAATATAATTTATTACTGGGGTAAAATTGATTTTTTTTGTCTACAACCCTGATATTTAACTTTCTGGTTTTCAAAACACAATCACCTATATGAAACGAAACAATAGGTAGGCCAAATTTAACAGAATTCACACTATGAAACGGGGTTTTGTGTGAGATATTTACGTTTGGCACTTGGGTGGCTTGTTCCATATTTTATTACACAAATACCAGCTGGTTCGCCGAGTACCCTAGCCTCAGAAAAACTACGGCTTCCTTGTCGTGTTCTACTACAGTCTATACACAAACTGCCCGAAGACATTTTGTCGACAACTTCAGCGAATGTGTTGCTCCTAAAAAAATCATAGAGAACTTTTACCGCAAAATGTGGTGGTATAGATGTTTTCGTTAGATTTAGCGAAAAAATTTCTCCGCCTACGTCAGGCGACATTGTGACGACACGCCCCACTATGACGTCACGTCAGAGAATGACATCACGTTACATACCGACGTCACGTCACGCTATCACGTCACGCGACACCATGAAGTCAAGCGAGGCTGTCACGACACTTGCCGCGAAGGCGCTACATCAAACAAACTCGGGTATTCGCAGCGAAACATCACTAATGTAACTTGCCACCGTAAATAGCTCGCGGAGTTTTCTTGGTTACGTACCAATCCGGCTGAAGTGTCCATTCGGCCGACGGGTCAATTCGGCTTAAAGTTTCGATTCGGCTGGACGCTCCGATTCGGCTGGATACCCAGTTCGGCTTAAAGGTACAATTCGGCTGGACGCTTCAATTCGGCTGCATACCCAGTTCGGCTGGATGTTTCAATTCGGCTGGACGCTCCGATTCGGCTGGACGCTCCAATTCGAATGGATGTTTCAATTCGGCTCAACGTTCTAAATTTGGCTTAATTCTCGGTTCAGCTGAAGCACCTTAATCTGGCTATGGCTGCCTTGTGTAGTCCTCATTTGTCTTGGCAGACTAAAGTTTCCGATCATTACGATTTCTGCAAGCTAGTCGAACTGCCCGTGTTCATTTACCATTTTGTGTTTGTGTTATTTCTTCTGGAGCCGCTGTGCCCACACCAAGTTCATGTTTCAAAGTGAAGTGGTTTATTACCTTACCTACAGAGTGAATCACGAACGTCCGAGCTTCGCTTCTTTCAATGTTGACCACCATCTCGCAATAAAGAGAGGAAGTCCCAGCAGTTCCACTTGTCCAACAACTGAGGTGGAGAGTCTGCCAAGGCAAATGAGGACTACACAAGCCAGCCATAGACAGATTGATGTGCTTCAGCTGAACTGAGAATTAAGCCAAATTGAGAACGTCGAGCCGAATTGAAACATCCAGCCGAACTTGGGTACCCAGCCTAATTGGAGCGTCCAACCGAATTGAAACATCCAGCCGAACTGGGTATGCGGCCGAATTGAAGCGTCTAGCCGAATTGAAACTTTAAGCCGAATCGACTATCCAGCCAAATTGGAGCGTCCAGCCGAAATGAAACTTTGCCGAATTGACCCGTCGGCCGAATGGACACTTCAGCCGAATCGAGATGACACCAATTTTCTTTGCTCGCATGAGTAACTCACCAAGCAAAACGCCGGCGTTGTTGACGAGTACATCCAGTCTGGTCTCCGTCGCAACGATGTCTTCGGCGAACGCTCGAACCGACTTGAACGAGGCCAGGTCCAGGTACTTGACGACGACGAGCTGCCTTGTGTCCTCGAAGATTTCGCTGGCCGCCCTCTCGGCCTCGTCCAGGTCGCAACAGCCGATGATGACGCGAGCCTTCCGTCGAGCAAGCTCTTTGGCAGTCTCCTTGCCCATCCCTGCTTCGGCAAGGGAAAGGAGGATGACACCGAGACAATTCTTGAAATTAGGCTAGGAGATGGTTGGGGATTATACCGATGGAGGAATAAAATATTACATAGAGGGAACGCTTTCACGTAGTGGTGACAGAGGTCTACGTCTTTACAACTAAACGGGTACGGGTGTATCAAACGAAAATGTCTAATTCTCGGTGGCATATGATAACACAAAGCAACTCTGGAGGTTGGAATAGGATATGTGTTTTGCAACTGAAAGCCATCAACCTTAAAGAACAGAATTAATATCTATATGTCTGGGCGGTTTCATTTGGGTTCAGGCACGAGGTACAGTCGTATATGTTATTTTGCTTCAAACTTTTATACTTCGTTGCGCATGTTTTAAGAAAAACAGTACCGTTTATTTTAATATTCTGACTATGTTCGGTTTCTTGAGAAAACAAATCTCAAAGAATCGGGAAAAGACATGACAGGAGTTTTGAAGTTTGTCGCGTGTAGTCGTGTTTTAATCACTCTCAGTCTCAAAGTACTAAAAAGAAAGCGTCTTCATTTTTTTTCATTGTGATATACATGAAAGCAGGTAAAACGTCATTTTTTTAAGTACCTTACTATTATTCGTCGTTCCAATCTTTTGTAAAATTCCCAAAGCATGCCTCCGCCGAATCATTGTAACCTTAAGCACCGCGGATTTTTTTTTTTTAGCTGACAATGTTTAGTGTCGTTTTTAAAACTAGTAGCCCGTGTAGAACCTTTCATTGCCTTCCACATTATGGAAAGCTTGTGACTTGATCATTTACGTGTACTGAGAAATAAATTATGAAAAAGAAGGTTTTCACTTTTGTGTTCAATTTCAGCACGCTGTATAAAAAAAATTTTTAATTTGTTTTTACTTGCGGCGCGTTTTTTTTTCACCCTTTATTTTAGCCAGCTTACATTTCGTTAGAGGCATATGCACTAGTTTTGAGTTTTAAGCCTCTAAATATGCTAAAAAGAGAGCAAATGCCAATGGCGGGTTTATGGGTTATTTATGCCCCCCCCTCTTCTTCTCTCCCACCACCCGTGAGGCTGTTTGTTGCATGTTGAAGCTTCGTCAGTGGTCGTTGATATATATCGGTGGGAACGAAGTTCCCTGCCTATTTTTATTTACAAAAATATATACATGTCCAGTCCGGTCAGCAGCTGCCGGTGTTCTGAGCTCGGCCTCTGAGCTCATTCTCCCTTGTCCACCTCTTCTTCCTTCGACCGAACAGCCGGTTGCTAGATACCTATAATCGAAAGCATGATGATGACTGAACCGTACTTGATCGAATGAATCAACGTCTTACAAAACCCCTGAAAGTTAAAATAAACAGCGGAGCCATGATTTTGGTTTTCAGGGGTTCCGTAAGACATTGATTCATTCGACCAAGTACGGTCTCAGTCATCAAATTTTCAATTATTTCCTCTTCGAGACCGCCGTAGAATGACGAAAAATTACCGTGATATCTATCTATCACTATATATATACAACATGGGCACTTCACGTCATCGTACGCGTCTCCGAGCAGAGAAATAAACGATACATGATGCAGAGCGACGAACCGTACTTAATCCAACGAATCGGAACCCAGTTTCAGGAACTCGCGAAAGCCGAGGCGGAGCCAGGATTTGAATCTGGGCCCCAATGTCCGGACATTGGGAGGCCCAGAGTTCAAATCGCTATCACTTTTTGCTTGCTGCGAGTTCCTGAAATATATATGCTGATCTCACTGATTAAGTACGTTCATTCATCTGCATATGTTCGTATATATATATATATATATATATATATATATATATATATATATATATATATATATATATATATATCTATATCTATATATATATATATATATATATATTGAGAAAGAGAGAGAGGGAGAGAGAAAGGTGAACTACATGATGCGACGAGTCCCAAATGTCGCCCCCACACATCAGATATACTTCCGGAGCCCCTGTCCATCGTGGTCAAGTCGATGATTCGTGTCTTGCCTTGCTTTGATGCAAGCGCCGACACGAAGTCTCGAGAAGTGAGGATTGCAGCATTCTGCGAAGCTCTCGGCCAACCAGCCTTTTAAATTTTTTTATTTCTTAATTTTTTTGGAATGGTGTTGCCAAGCGACTTCCCGACCCTTCTTCTCTGATGCGATGCCGATAGTTCTTATCGCGAAGGTCACTAGAGTCGATGGGTGAAGTCTTGCAAGGGAAGGAGCCCAAGGCCCGCGGATGGGAAGCCGGGAGGAATTTTACGGCGTCTTCTGGAACGCGATGGGAGCAAGAACACATTCATTTTTCATCGTCGATCTCTAGCCCTTGATTGGGTTGTCCTCTCAACTTTGCCGCTCAGTGCCTGGTCAGATGACTGGCAGTCTCGCAAAGAAAACAAATTGCTATGTTTACAAACTGTTTACAGGGCTGTTCAATCTGAATATTGCCCTCATTGTGCTTCCAAATTATTCATGGGAATACTGACTGCCTCGAACATGACACACACATTGCACTCGTCATAAACCCGCAGTCGGAAGGTACTGTTCTCTAGTACTTGTAGAGGCCCGAAACTCCAGCTATGTGGTTTTAGAACCCACCAGTCGTTTACAGAGTAAAATAAAAACATGAAAAATAAAAGTGTGACAAAAATAAATAAAAATGTGACAAAAATAAAATGATTCAGTTGTGTTATCAACATGAATTTCGCATTTAAAATTTAATATTTTTCGTTTAAAAATTTAAGCTTCTAATAGGAAGTGTATTTTACTCTAATGTTTGACAATATTAAGGTTTGACATTTCTAACCTAGTATAGATTATGTAGCGCATACGGTTTAGGCTTGAGGCCTCTCCAATCATGGCACCGGCGAAAATAGTCTGAAAACCCGTTTTCGGCAGTTGCGGTTTTATAAAGTGGTTAGGCACTTGGAATTGCAAACTTGTTATTTTACGCCTAACGACATCAATGTATTTTATACGAATATTTATTGAACGTACTTTAGATTTTTTTATAGAGTATAAAACATGCAGCTACAACCGTTTAGCCTCGAGGCATCCTCATAACCCGTAAACCCATCATTGACATTTGCTCTTTTTTTTTAGCATATTTAGAGGCTTAAAAATCTAAACTGGTGCATGCACCTCTAACGAAATGTATGCTGGCTAAAAAGAAGGGTGTGAAAAGAAAGCGACGCGAGAAAAGAAATTAAAAATATGTTTTTTGTTTTTCCAGTGTGTTGAAATTGAACAAAAAGTTAAAACCTTCTGTGTTTCATAATTTATTTCTCAACTTACACTCGTACATGCTCAAGACAAAAACTTTGCATAATATAGAAGGCAATTAAAGGTTCTTCACGTAATATTATTTTAAAAAACAATACTAAACATAGTCGACTAAAACAAAATAATCCGCTCTTCAGGTACAGTTGTTCGCGGAGGCATGTTTGGGGATGTTTGCAAAGATTGTAGCGACGAAAAAATAAGTAGCCAAAATACGGATAGTCGAATATGTCTGTAAAAATGCATCGTGCTACGTATCGGAAATACATCTTAAAAAGAGAGGCAAAACGTTTTTGGAAATTCAAATACAGGAATGCATTTTAGGGAAACTTTTGTACATGAACTTTGGTTTGTTCATCAGCTTTATATTTTGACCTTTGTTTCAGCGTACGAAAAAAAAATTCCTCACCCTCTTTGCTCAAATGAAAGAGCACATCAAGACCATTGTGCAGCGGCTGAGGGTGGAAGAGAGCTTGTATCAGCTCTCACAGCAGAAGAGCGGAGGTTGTGCCTTTCCAATTGCCTCTGCTACCACTGGAAACAACCCTATAGCCGGACGAACTGGAGGGCAAACTGACGGATGATAACTACAGGCACCACTTTGTGAGTGTAAGTTTGGAACACTCGTAATCTGTCAAGCATGCTAGACATTTTTTTGTTGTATGTAGCTCAACGCATTCAATATTTTATATATGTTTTCAGGTTCGGTATATTTCACGGATTGGACGGAGGCGACACCGCGAAACTCGGTGTAATGGAAGCGATGAGAAGGTTGCTCGGAAATGAGCGTCTGCAAGAGCTACAGCCTACACGGGACAGCAAAAAGCGGACATTTTCTAACACCATCCTATACAAGTGCATCAAAGGTAAGTCTGCTTAACAACATAAAATATTTGTCTTTGAACCTGGATATACGTATTATACTATATAACACGAGGACGAAGAAAAGATAGCAAACGACAAAGGTTAACATTGGAAGCTTCACCTTTCTGGCTACCACAGGGAGGGGGAGTGGGAAAAAAGAGGAGCCGTTTGTGTGTAGCTTGGTTTATTGATGTCTAACTCCGTGAAGCTTTTCCCGGACACATAACTGCATAATCAGCTTTGCAAGAATTTGAACAAGAATACATATTTCGCTACCAACTTGAAATTCACTTAAATCTCTCTTCAAAGGTCAAAAACTTGCCTGGGAGAAATATTTAAGAGGCTGTTTAACCATGGTCGTAAATTCAATTTTAAGAAATAGAATGCTGCTGCTCTGGAAGATAAATTTAGTACCTTGTGCTAAACATATACAACATTTTTATGATCTGCCCACATACTTATACGAAGCAGTGTGCATCCTAAAAACTGTACTCGTCACTTGAAGCAAAAAAATGTGTGCATGGTTCATGTGCGGCGCTGGCTAGTTCTCTCGAGGTTTTGTTGTCAAAAGGTAAAAACACGATGTTTCGCGTTTGAAACGTAATATTTTGTTAAATGACAAATAACCGATCTCACATCTACTTAATCAATGATAAGGGGAAGTATAAGAAACACAACGTCAGCAGCCAATCATTTTCACATTAGGGTTGTCGACGTTAAAAGGAGTATAATCATTATACTCGTTTTGACGAGTATAAGATAGAATTAGCTTGAAATATGACATTATGAACGTCATATTTCAAGCTAATTTAGAATTATCTGTTCAATTAATGCATTCCAGAAAATGACCAGAAGACAATATATGTACTTTCATGACTTTTTCCAGAAGGCGTCCTCAAAGGTGTAGAAAAGTCAAAAGAAGACGAGATAGACTAGGAGGATTTCAAGATATCTGGTGGGAGCCAGCGACAGGGGAGGTGGTCGCGAGAAAAGAAGGAAGAGGAGCCAGGAAGACGGCAACCCTGCAACATAACTTTGGAAGTTCTAATCACGGAGTAATTTGAATTAGCATTCATTCTATAGCATTCAAATTATCATCCAAGTTTTCCTCGAGACGAGTGATTCCAGAAGGTTTTTGTATACATCTGTGCAGTAAAGCTGTTTCGGTTTATTCCTCTGTCGTATTTTTGAGTAAAATTATGTCAATTTAATATCAAGTCTATAATGTGCATGCTGTGAAATACGTGGGCCCAGCAATTCTAACCACTCGAGTAGCTCCAAAAGGTACCCAAGTTACAATACAGGAATGAAACTTTGTTCTAAATTAGTTGCAGAAAATGTTGCCAATTAGGTTAGCCTACATATTTTAATTCGTATAGCTTATTGCTCTCTTATGCAGTTTCATAAATACACAGCGCGACCGCAAACCAGGTAAATGGTTGTGCTGTGCTGATAGAATTCTACCACAGAGCGATAAGGCAACCATTATATATGTGATTAGCAAAACTTTTAAGTAACTGAACACTTCTTACGGTGCATTAATAGTTTACTAACTATAAGAGAAACTGGTTACCTTTTTGTGCTAGTTCGACTACAGGACTGACCTATTTGCTGGTCGGCGCTGGGCCGCTTCGCGAGCGCGGCGACCGCAAGTTCCCAATCCGTCATCTTAGGACATGCAGAGGTCTCTCATTACTAGATTTATGGCGACCAGCCGGATGAAGCGTTGTTGAAGTCTGCCGAGTGAGCGCGGTACATTACGTGCTCGATCGCTGTTATTTGTCAAATAAGTTTCTTGAAACCTTGTGTAAACGCTTGCTTCTACACCTGAGGACCCATATAAAATTTTTACGAAAACGCAGCGCCGTATGAGAGCGACACAACTCTTGTCGGGATCGCAGAGAGCTTATAGAGTTTGGAGATGGTTCAACTCAAACCAATTCAGTTCATGTGGAATCCTCTCCGAGATCTAGGCTCTCTATGCTTTCGAAACGAGCTGTACGGCTCTCTTGCAGCGCTGCGCTTTTCGTGCATTTTTGTTCTGGTCCTCAGAGGTAGTATCACGGTTTTACACGATATTCCAAGAAATTTCTTCAGAAAACAACGGTCACCGAGCACAAAACGAGCCGTTCAGCGCTCACCCAGCAGGCTTTCACAACGCTTCACCCAGCCGACTTTAGTGTGTCCTAGGGAACTTCCGTTCGCCGTGTGGTGGCGAAGCGGCTAAGCGCGATTCAGCAAAGGTTCGGAGGACTACATTTAGGGGGCATTAAAAACCACTATCGGCACGGAGTCGGCAACCGGGGTCGGCCCGACGGCGGGGAATGCTTTACGACCATGGTCGGGCCGGGGTCGGGAGCCGCAGTCGGCCCGACCCCGGCGGCCGACGTCGGGCCGGTAGCGGCTGGGTGTAGCAACACCAGCGTCGGCCCGACCTCGGGACCCGACGCTGGGCCGACAATTTCTCCCGATTTCTCCCGAGGTAGGCCCGACGTCGCGCCGACGTTTTGTGCTACCTGGGATATACAGGGTGTTTCACGAAAGGTGGACAAATTCGATATTGCGAAAACTACGCGTCGCAACAAGAAAAGGCTTTTGTCGTTTTGGTCCTGGGCCAGGGGCCTGTTTAGGAAAATTATTAAAGTCCGGGATAATTAGATTGTTAATTATTTTTGCGTAATTAACTTTTTTAATATTGTGTTTAAGGGCATGGTTTCAGTTAGAAAATTGCTCAAAATCATCGAAAAACACTAAATCAACAAATTGCAGAACGATAGAAGGCACGGGCAGCATTTTACGGCTTTCTGAAAAACCGCACAAATTCGACGGGTTTTTAGGTTTCGGTTTGCAATCGGAGCGCGTCTAGGCCCCGACGGCCCCGCACCCCCGTGGAGAAATAGTGCATCCAACCTCTGCTGCGCTGTCATCGCGCGACGCAGCAGAGGCTGGTTGCACTATCTCTCCATGGGGCGCGGTACCGCCGGGGCGGAGATGCGCTCCGATAGCAAACCGAAACTTAAAACCCGTCGAATTTGTGCGGTTTTTCAGAAAGCCGTCAAAATGCTTCGCGTGCCTTCTATCGTTCTGAAATTTGTTGATTTAGTGTTTTTTTATGATGCTCAGCAACTTTCTAATTGAAACCATGCCCTTAAACCCAATATTAAGAAAGTTAATTACGCAAAAATAATTAACAATATAATTATCCCGGACTTAATAATTTTCCTAAATAGGCCCCTATCCAGGACTAAAACGACACAAGCCTTTTTTTGTTGCGACGCGTAGTTTTCGCAATATCGAATTTGTCCACCTCGTGAATACACCCTGTATATATACAGGTTGTTTTTACTTATTCTTTCAGATTTGTTTAAAAAAAAAGCCGTGAAAGCTACACTTATGCATTTGTGCAGGTGAGTTATACGGCCAAGAGAGCATAGTATAGAGAGATAGTCGCAACTATTAGTCGGCTAACTAAGTAAAATTTGTTAATTAACCTTTTAATTAGTGCAAATAGACATATAGTTCCAATTAGAAACTTGCTGAGCGTCATCGAAAATCACCAAATCAACTCTTTTTACAAGGATATAATGCCTGGGCAGCATTTTACGGCGTTCTTTTAAAAACTCTCCATTTGGACGCGTTTCGAGATTTCGGTTTTTTACCGGAGCGCATCTTTGCGCTCCGCGGTCCTGCTCCCAGTAGCTGCGACGCGCAACACACATCCGCCCTACTTCCTTCCACTCTGCGAGGAGGAAGAAAAAAAAATATATCTATTATTTTGCTGCTGGCCTTTTAAATTATTATTTCTTTGCAGTAACCACTGGCCAACATACTTTTGTTGAGTATTTACGGAAATCGCTTTTGGATATCAGGACACTGAGCTCTATTCGAGCATTATCCCCACTTCTAACGCTAATAGGCGCACGAAAATTAAACACATAGGACGGAACACTAAAACCTTACTAATGTTACAAACACGCTTGGTTTTTAGTAATTCCAACGCTACTTTTTATGTAAAATTATGAAGGCCCGATTATAGTATCAAAGAAACTTTTGATGTCTATAAAGTTTTGCCTACGTGATAATGAAAGGAACGTTGACATATTAGAAAACTGTTTCTCCCCAAAGATGGACTCCTGGGATTTTATTGAATATAGTTTCTTTCATATTTTAGAATTTGATCGCTCTGCTGCCTGTGCCGCAAATTGTTCCAGCTCCATCAAAGTGTCCGAATTGGTTTCTCATGTGAGAGACGTTTACCAAGAATTAAATAAAGGATGTTATTTGAGTGTCTGATTGAATACCATGTTATCATCTTGCGCATTTTCATGTAACGCCTCTGTATGTTGCACGCATTCGTACAATCGAAATTCGAAATTCCAAGTCGGAGTCATTGAGTCAAAAAGGCCAGACAAGAGACGCCTTTAGATTAATCCTTGCCATAGAGTTCCGGACTGCAGTTACCAATCCGCCGAAGCGAGCAGTGTGAGATTGGCGATCGTAAAACCTTTTACCGCGAGAAAATTGCTGACACCCGACTGAAACGATAAAACATATGCTTGAAGACGCGAAACTTGTTGCACCATTAATACACTATAATCGCACTCTTATTTATGACTGCACTAACATTTTCAGAATACCAGCCAACGGCATGCCCTATTTAGTATATTCTGGTAAACAGGATGAACATTTTGAAGTATTGTTTTATTCTCACAGTCTAGTCCCTGTCATAGCAGATGCTCAGCCACTTTAATTCCCACCCGGTTGAACGCCGTATACTATAAATCTACGTAAGTCTACCTAGGTTTTTTTATATATAAAATCCAGGGCTGCATTTTGAACAAAAGAATATCACGCGAAAATAGATTAGTTTGAGATCCATCTTGCAAAAGTGTGCCACTGCATCATAGTGAGTTTCGCTTAGTTCTTACGTGAGCACGAATTTGTTCAAAAAAGTTATATGCTAGAGATGTACGATAAGAGTAGTCTCTTCGTAAACATTAGCTTTTTCAGTTTTGAGTTACCAGCATGTGTGGAAAACGGAAGTAGAAAACATCCTGGTTCCGCTCCCCAGAGTGGAGTTTCAATGTATCCGTTTACAAGGTAAAATCACAGCAGCGCCGTTTGCTTACCTGAGCTGCCACCAGTCACAATAACAGTCTTCCCTTCCATGTCGGTGTCGGCGTCACAGACGCCCTTGCGAACGAAGACTGCGAAAATACAGAGCGCTCCAGAGGCGACACGAACATAAAGTTCAGTCAGCATCACCCAGAGCCACATGAAGAGCTTGGAGCTTGTGCAGACCTCATCAAATGCCATGGTGTCGTCCTTCGAACCTTGCAAGAACAAACCCGACATCACGCAGAAAGCCGCGGACAAATCGACAACAACCAAGCAGAATACCGCTTTGAATAACTCGCGTCTGCAGCAGACAGTTGGTTGAACGTGCTCTTCTAAGTAACGACCTAAAACCAGCTAACAACGTCAAACAGCGTCCACTCAAGTAGAACCGACGCACACCCCCGTGAATTCCTTATAATGGGATTTTGCAATAGATAGGTCGCCATCAGAAAGGCCTACATCCGTTTTGATCCCACAGGTTGGTCGGTGACACGTTAGGTTAATTACTAGTTACGACTTCTTCCCTTTGTGTCCATTGTATAGGAGGATCCCTTTCACATTCATGAGGCGAGAAAACAAATGCATACGGCACTAGAGAATGACATTTTTCTTCGTCCTCAGGGTTGGCTGTTTTGCGTTCGCGACTGTAAGGAAACCCCAGTTTTTTCTTTTTTTCTGTAGCTATTACCTTTACACTTTTTTTACGCATCTCATGCACTTTGACTTCTTCGCAAGAGGGGATGTGACCCGAGAGAGGCTTCCTTTGTTTTTTGATAAAGGGTGCAATGAACAAGTACATGTCTCGACACAAACTTTCTTTATTTTGTGGGTCCCTAAGTAATACGCGCGAAACACACCTGGAATCCTAAACAAAATAAAGTTGTTGGCTCGTTTGAGCTTAGAGTTTTGAATACAGTTTGAGCTTACAGATTTGATAACAAAAATGTCGACATCAAGCAATTCGTTTGGCGTACAACAAAAATGTAAGGTTCTAGAGGGAATCTAATTCGGTCAAAGAACACGGCTGCATAGTGAAATTGCCTGTCTGATACCTAGGATTATAAATTAACAACTTACACACCCGATGCCCTCCACTGCCTTAGTTCGGATTGCACCCACAAGATCAATAGGCTTCATAATATGCCAAAACGTAAGACCCTGCGATATATTCGTTTCAGTATTTATTATTTATTATGTGTTTTTTGTCTTTTCTTTATGCAGTCAGGATCGAAGCTTGCATCTGTAATATAGCAGACAATAAATTACGTATCGTAGATATTTTTAGATCAATGCATTGGTAGAGTGTGAAAAAACTTAAGAAATAATTAAACATGAGACAATATACAGACAGGACAACGTTCTCATTATTTCTTAAGTTTTTACATTACGGGAACACGGTAAACAAAAAGTTAAAAAAACCGAGTTTTTTTTTTGCAACTTGGAAAGTTTTTTTTTGCGGTTTTTTATTTTTACGTTGTTCATATAAAATCATATTTTGGGCTGAAGAACACTTTTTCCGAAAACAAGTAGCGGGTGACCACGCCTGCTTTTGGGATACGCTCCCTGTTTATCGATAAAGTCTCAAACGAAAAAAGAAAATCAGCACCAGATCTGAAAGCATGTACGGAATGAGCTACTCATTCCGTACACGCTTTTACATCTGGTGATGAATTTTCTTTGTTTTGTTTGAGACTTTATCGATAAACGAGGAGCATATCCCAAAAGCAGGCGTGGTCACCGCTACTTGTTTTCGGAAAAAGTGTTCTTCAGCCTAAAATATGAAAAAAGACGTCTACGACACCCTGTAACGCCGAATTAGAGCGCAGCTTCTGAGGGAGGAGGAGGAGGGAAGGGTACAGAGGGGAGCGTATACCCAAAAATTTTCTGGCGACTATTGAATAGCTTTTTTCTTTAAATATTCCGAGACGCTGTACATGTTTTTTCTACGTGTTTAATTTCAAGCGCCTGTTTCTGTGTCACGACAAAATGGCGACACTGGATACTGTTCTTCTATGAAATGGTGGTCACATTGCACGAGCCAATATTTTGAAGTCTTGTGGATTGAACCTGGGTGGAACACCATCAAGTGGCTGAAGGAAGTTGACCGCACTCGAGTTTACTTTGCGGACCGAGCGACACGACAGGTCACAACAGAGGCCCGGCAAGCAGAAGCCGAAAAGTAAAGGCAGGACATTAACAATGGCTACCGAGCTGGCGGCTATCGAAGAATTGACTCCGAGGGTGTTGGTGCCAATAGCAATTTTTTTATTCACCGGTTCTTTTTACTTCAAACTCAATCATCTCAAAACAGTGTTTTTCAGTTATATAGCTACCGTTATTTCCCTAACGTGCCACTATACAGGGTTATTTTTTATTCCTGTGACATACATAGATGTCGAAAAGTAGTGAATTAGAATTAAAAATATGCACTTAAGAGTTTTTGTGCCACACATTATACTAAGAAAGCAAAAATGTCTGTACTAGGATTTAAAAAAATTATTTTCGAATGGTTTTAATAATTCTAGTTCAGTTGAAAAAACACAAAATTTTGAGAAACAAAACCACACAAAACTTCCAAGAGCCGCGGGGGGGGGGGGGGCAATTTGTTTAGAGTAATAAACGAACCTCGAACTACTTTCGATCTATCCGAGTAAAAAGCAGTCCAACTGTACCTAAGGGAGCAGTAGCATAAAACTACCAAACCGCAACATGTCTTTCGATTTAAAACGCGTTCCATTTCTCTTTTTGGGAAGTGCTCGTGTGACCGGGAGGGAGGCGGGGGAGGGGGGGCGGGGAGCTGGGAGCCGCACTTTAGCACGCCAAGAGCCGAATGCGGCTCGCGAGCCGCAGCTTGACCACCTGATATGATATATATATATATATATATATATATATATACACACACATATGACAGGAATACTCCTAATAGTCACTGGGAAAAAAAAAGACGTTTACAACACCCTATAACGCCGAATTAGAGCGCAGCTTTTGTGGAGGAGGAGGGAAGGGTACAGAGGGGAGGGTATACCCCTCCTCCCTACACTTCCTCCTCCTCCTTCCTCTCGCTCCTCGCTCAGTCCCTCCTCCCTTCTTCCCGTCTCCTCTTCCCCTCTTCTCCCCCCTCCTCCTCCCTCCTCACCCTCTCCTCCTCCCTTCTCCACCTCCTCCTCCGCTCCCCTCGTCCTCCTTATCCTCCCTCCCTCCCCTCCTCCTCCTCCTCCACCTTCCACCTCCTCCCCGCCCGGCACATTATGGGAAATGTCCCATAATGCACATTTAAGGTATCCCCCTCCCCTCCCTCCTCCCCGCGCGTTGCATCATGGGAAATGTCCCACAATGCACCGCGCGGGACCTCGTGACGTCACGACGTGACGTCACGAGGGTCCCGCGCGGTGCATTATGGGATATTTCCCATAATGCACCGCGCAGTTACGCCGACGTCGACGGCGACGCGACGGCTCAAGCCGGAAACGGGCGCCTAAGAGCTGCGCTCTAAAATGTTCCTCAACGTGGCCTAAATGCATGGGGAGTATAGGACTTACCCTGTGCCCTCACAAGTCCTGCAACACGTTTTAAGCAATACTGAAAAAATTTTGCCCTTAGAATGCATCAAAAGGTCGTCATGTGACGTGGTCACTGCGACCATAGCCATGTTACTTTTCGCCAAGTTAGTGAATAACGTCACTTCTGTGTCATTTTTTAACGTTACAACTTCT